>SNQJ01S0205031.1:1243-12680 GCA_010110895.2 Picea sitchensis | reverse complement strand
GAAATTGGCGAATCTGTTGGGGACATGCCCCCCCAAGCTTCATTTCATTCTTCGACTTTGAGGTTGTCACCAATTTCTGTATTAGATAGAGAAAAAGGATAAGGGTGGATGAAATGAAGGTTCTACTACGATATCTAATGAAAGACTTGACTCAACATATACAAGATCTAGCGAAAGACTCAACTCAACATCTACAAGATCTAGCGAAAGAATCGACTCAACATCTACGAGATCTAGCAAAATATTTGAGCATACTGATATATATACTGTCATATAGATCCACTTTGTATTGGTCTGTGGATATGTTTTATCATATCATAGCTCCATTGCATATTTTTCGTGGCTACCATCATTTCATGTCATGGAGGTATGGAGCCATATTGTGTCTTTGGTTTCCATATCCTTAGTCAATATTTTTCATGGATCCACAGTGTATTGGTCAGCGGTCATGCTTTGAGTCATCTCCTATTCCAAAAATAGGTATGCCTTCCTTAGAAATGAAACATATATTAATATTGTTTGATGGTTGTTTGCAGCTTCTTCCAGGTTCTCCANTATTTTTCGTGGCTACCATCATTTCATGTCATGGAGGTATGGAGCCATATTGTGTCTTTGGTTTCCATATCCTTAGTCAATATTTTTCATGGATCCACAGTGTATTGGTCAGCGGTCATGCTTTGAGTCATCTCCTATTCCAAGCATAGGTATGCCTTCCTTATAAATGAAACATATATTAATATTGTTTGATGGTTGTTTGCAGCTTCTTCCAGGCTCTCCAACTCCATGTCCTTACATTGAAGAATTGTAAAGTGTTTTGGCCATCAGTTTCTCTTTTGACTTAACACTTTGGGGGCAATCTGTTACACACCAAAATGACCCACTTAAGTACCTCACCCTAAGTGTCTCAAGTGTCATGAAAGTGTCACATACATTGACACCATGAAAGACCATTTTTCACAATCCCTAGTCAAGGTGGAGGAGAAATATATTATATGAAGGTCAAAATACCATGTTCACATGAATTAATTATTAATATTCATAAAAAGGAAATTAATTTAGTGTGAGAATCCACATCAAATTTGGTTTCCTATTTTCAAGGAGAGGTTGAGAATCTCATGGATGGGAGAGATATTTCCTCCTTAAAATCCTTGAAGAGATATGTTCTCCCTAGAAATCTTGGAGATCCCTCTTTAGTGGATCTTATGAGTGATCTTCTCCATGGGCTTTAAGCCTTCAAATCCTATATAATGAGGAATTTCCATGGATAAGGGAGGAATATTTTGGATATCAAACTTATGATCTTAGGAGCATCATGCAATGGCTAGCCGAGGAGGAATTGGAGAAGCTGTTGCAACTTCATCTACATATTGTAAGTGTCTTTTTAAATTTCTCGTCAATATACTTGGCATATTCCCTTCTAGTTTGTGTATATTTATATATTCTTGTCTACTATAGATGAATTTGTTTAATATAATATGGTAGAGTAGGAGTTTCCATGTTTCTCTTTGTTGTACATTGTTTTGTAGGTGTCAAGTTGTGCGAAAGAGTTTGGATATCAAGATCGAATTGAAGCAGCGAGGACAAACTCCGGAATTAGGTATGATCACCTTTTGTCCCTCTCTCTTTTTAGTTAGTTAAACATATCTCAAAGGAATGTTAGTGTCCATTTGTATCTTTTTTCTTGGTTTAGAGGTCATTAATGCAAGGGAAGATCCACCTGTCCGTAGGGGGATTATTCTACAACAGAAGTTGGTGATTCCGTTGGGGACATGGCCCTCCAAGCTTCATTTCATTCTTTGATTTTGAGGTTGTCACCAATTTATGTACTAGATAGAGAAAAAGGATAAGTGTGGATGAAATGAAGGTTCTTCTACAATATCTAATGAAAGACTCGACTAAACATATACAATATCTAGCGAAAGACTCGACTCAACATCTACGAGGTCTAGCGAAGGAATCGACTCAAAATCTATGAGATATAGAAAAATATTTGAGCATACTGATATATATATATATATTGTCACATATATCCACTTTGTATTGGTATATGGCTATGTTTTATCATCTCGTATCTCCACTGTGTATTTTTCGTGGCTACAATCAGTTCATTTCATGGAGGTATGGATACATATTGTATCTTTGGTGGCCATATTCTTAGTCAGTATTTTTCATGGATCCGTAGTGTATTGGTCGACATCCGTACTTTGAGTCATCTCATATTCCGAGCATAGGTATGTCTGCCTCAGAAATGAAATATATATTAATATTGTTTGATGGTTGTTTACAACTTCTTCCATGTTCTCCAACTCCACTCCCTTGCATTTAATAATTGTAAAGTGTTTCAACCATCAGTTTCTCTTCTGACTTCACACTTTGGGGGGAAATATGTTACACATCAAATTGAAACACTTAAGTACCTCACCCTAACTATCACAAGTGTCATGAAAGTGTCACATACATTGACACCAAGAAAGAAAATTTGTCACAATCCCTAGTCAAGGTGAAGGAGAAATATATTTTATGAAGGTCAAAATATCATGTGCACATAAATTAATTATTAATATTCATAAAAAGGAAATTAATTTAGTGTGAGAATCCACCTCACATTTGGTTTCCTATTTTCAAGGAGAGGTTGAGAATATCATGGTTGGGAAAGATATTTCCTCTTTAAAATACTTGAGAGTTATTTTCTCGTTAAACTTAGGTACGATCACCTTTTCTCCAGAATTAGGTATGAGGAAAAACTCCAGAATTAGGTACGATCACCTTTCCTCCCTCTCTCTTTTTATCTAGTTACACAAATCTTAAAGGGATGTTAGTTTCCATTTGTATATTTTTGTCTTGGTTTAGGGGTCAATAATCCAAGGGAAGATCCGCCTGTCCGCAAGGGGATTATTCTGTAACAGAAATTGGTGACTCCGCTAGGGGCATGCCCTCCCAAGCTTCATTTCATTCACCGACTTTGATATTGTCACCAATTTATGTTTTATAGAGAGAAAAGGGATAAGGGTGGATGAAATGAATGTTCTCATATGAGATCTAATGAAATAATTGACTCAACATATATGAGATCTAGCGAAATACTTGACTCGACATCTACGAGATCTAGCAAAAGACTCGACTCAACATCTACAAGATCTAGCAAAATATTTCAGCATACTAATATATATATTGTCACATAGATCCGATTTGTATTGGGATGTGGCTATGTTTTATCATATCCTAGATCCACTGTGTATTTTTCGTGACTACCATCAGTTCATGTCATGGAGGTATGGATCTGCATTGTATCTTTGGTGGCCATATCCTTATTCGGTATTTTTCATGGATCCACAATGTATTGGTCGGCGGTCGTGCTTTGAGTCAGCTCGTATTTCGAACATAGGTATGCCTGCCTCGAAAATGAAACATATATTAATAATTTTTGACTATTTTTTGCATCTTCTTTCAGGTTCTCCAACTCCACGCCTTTGCATTGAAGAAATGTAAAGTGTTTCGACCATCAATTTATTTTTTGACTTCACACTTTGGGGGGCAATTTGTTACACACCAAAATGTCACACTTAAGTACCTCACCCTAGGTGTCTCAAGTGTCATTTAAGTGCCACATACATTGACACCATGCAAGAACATTTGTCACAATCCCTAGTCAAGGTGGAGGAGAAATATATTATATGAAGGTCAAAATACCATGTGCACATGAATTAATTATTAATATTCATAAAAAGGAAATTAATTTAGTGTGAGAATCCACCTCACATTTTGTTTCYTATTTTCAAGTAGACGCTGAGAATATCATGGATGGGAKAGATATTTCCTCCTTAAAATMCTTGAGAGACATTTTCTCCCTAAAATCCATAAAGAGATATTGTTTCCCTAAAATCCTTGGAGATCCCTTTTTAGTGGATMTTATGAGTGATCTTCTCCATGGAGGTTAATCCTCCAAATCCTATATAATGAGGGYTTTCCATGGAGAAGGGAGGAAKCTTTTGGATATCAAACTTATGATATTGGGAGCATMATGAAAGGGCTTTGTTATCACTGTAATAATTTTTTGGACTCCAAGTCTTGAGACTTAGAAAGAGGCTAAATCAGTATAGGGGAGTGATAAACTAGCAGGTGGGGTCACATTTATCGGTCGGGGATAAATCTAGCAGAGATAAAGTTGATGAAACTCGATGGATCGTATACACCACCGATCGAAGGTCGTGGAGAGTATCAATCCCAGAAGTAGCGCGAGGGTTAATCTTTCGAAAGAGGGCCGATAGGAATACCATGGTTTTTCCTTAGAGCTACGTGGCGCCTTCAGATGCATATAGGGGGGGAATTCATTGAGATTGAAACCGCTCAAATATATCCCGGTATCACATGTCGAGACATCATTGGATATGTCACATCCAAGGATCACATGTGGAAAAGGAGATATGATGGCCCGTCAAATCACCTCAGGACACCTGGTCGGGTACTTTCGTCCGTGCAACACCGGGTGAATGCCGCCATAAAACTGATTCGAAGGCTCATCATTTAAAATTGATAGCCGAGTGTGATAAGTCATAGTACTTGCTAGTAATTTCATATGTAACATATGATTGCACTCAATGATGACTGTCATTCAAAACATGGATTACATTACTCTTTTTTGGGTGAGTAACGTTTCATTCCCAATTGGGGCCCTCACAAACCAGATCATATTTCTAATTCCTGTGCAGCTAAGGGAGATAAGCTCGTTCTTTATTAAAAAATAGAGAGAATGGATAAGATAGACCAAAGGGTCTCCAGTGAACTAGGATATTCAAATAATATGACAAATCTATCAGTAAAGAAGAAATAAAAGCTAGCCGCACGAATACTGGCTACGATATTTCACACAAATCCTGCAGAGGAGCCAGGAGCAGAGAAAGAGGTCAGATTAAATCCCATCATAAAGAATTTGATCATCAATGGATACGTATATGAACCCCACACACGAGATGTCAAGAGGAAAAGGAGAAAGAGACAGAAGACAGAGGTTAAAGCTGAAGCGGTACAAAGCGTTGGAGAAAATCAACCTGCTTGGCTTGACACGTTAAAAGAAGAAATTGCTAATCTGAAATAAATTTTAAGCTAAATTAAGTATGTTTCAGAAAAAAATGTAATAATATAGACATGTAGAATTCAAAGAGAAAATCTCAAATATGTTAGTTTTAATTATAATGTCCCCTAGAAAATAGGAGTACAGTTGTTGTAAGTTACTCCTTCATTGTAACTGATGTCTAATTTGGGTATCTTGGGGAAGATGATTCGTTTTGAATCCTAGATGTCATTTATCTATATACACTATTAAAAGGATAAATGAAAGAGGGGACTGACTGAAGAGGGGCATGCCCTCATAGTAGGAGGACTTTGTAACTTTCTGAAAGTTAAATTGAATATATATGCATAAATGTTTTTGGAAGTCTCTATGAAAAGATTCTAATGGTGGTGATATGATTTTTGTCTCCTTTCATTGTATGTATTTCCTATGTTATTTAATTCCATTTACATTTTCTTCTATTTAAATTGGATATTTAAAGGCCCAGAATTCATCTTGTGATGCTCTCGGCTTAAGAAAATAAACTGTGTAATTTTATTCTTTGCTAATTCAGAATTCATTTCAATAATTCTTTGATGCAGTTATTTGTTTTCTACTTCCTCTTACACCATGCTTAAATACAATTTAAAACTCATATTGATCACCTCATTTATCCTTTATCCTCTAGAGAGTTCTATTGTCCAGTCATTGTTTTCATTCACTTTCATAATTTTGACTCCATAGCCCTAAGTGTCCATCCCCTTCCTAGCCAACAAATTTATAAAAACCCCCAAAACAAACAAAATCTAGCCACTGATTGCCAAAGATATATCAAATGACATGAGAGATCCCTCTTTGAGTTGATCAGGCTAGTGCCCAGCTCTAAATTAGGTTGAAACAATTACTTATGTCATTTGTCTATCAGCCGGACAAAATTTACAGAGTGCTAAAATGTTGGTGTTGTTGTAGGGGACGAAATTGAAATATTTTCCCTGGGAAAGAACGACATGATTGAGTTATAAGGTCTGAGAGAAGAAAACACTTAGGCACATAGTGGTTGTATTCCTTCTCCAATGACTCCACACATCAAAAACTAAGTTTGAAGGTGATTCCACAGGTGGAAGAATCCATAAATTTAAATTTTCACCAGTGACTCCACGCTCAATGTAGAATCCAGCTTTTGAAATGTAATCGACGACTCCACTAGTTGAAAATGAGGTCCTTTCAAAAAGGTATGAAAATGCATCATGGAAGAAAACTAGTACTTAATATTGGGTTTCTTCCAAGACATTATATTGTTTGTTGTAAACTACCTATGGTCCTTTCTTGAACATGTTAAACAAGTTTTTCTTAATCTACTGCATGCAAATAATGATCATGATAATTCTAAATTTGCATATCCTCCTCTTGAGATTATATAGATATCTCCTCAACTTATTACTAATTTTGATCAAAGTCTCCCATCTAAGCCATATGATAACCACAATCAGGTTGATAAGCCTCATGAGACCAAGACTTATATTTCATCTCTTATACTTGATCCAACACCCTCCAAGACCCATCACAGATACAGACACTTAAAATTACTCCACTTCCTTCATGATTTTCCTCCAAAGCACTATGAGTACCTACATGTGTTTGATGGAGAACTTGGTACCATCACAGATGAAAAACACCTCTAAGGGTTTGAACATTTTTTAGACTTGTTTGATATTGACCATGACGATGTTTGTATGAGGGATTTCTCTTAATCCTTGAAAGGAGACACCAAAGAATGGCTTAAACATTTGAAGCCAGAGACAATTATCTCATGGGAAGAATTGAAGAGTGTTTTTTTGAAATTTTGGGGGAAGAAGAAATCCCTGGACTTGCATCTTATAGAATTTTATGCATTAAAAGATCAAAGCAATGAGACTATTTCCACTTTTAGCAGAAGGTTATATAGTATTTATTATGATTTTTCTAAATAAATTCAACCTACTGAAGTTGTTTCCATGCTTCAGTATACCACTACTATTCACCCAAACTTGTCTCCCCTGATGGAAAGAAAACATAAGACCTTACAACAAATGTTCAATGATTCTCATGAGATTCAACACAATATCCTAGCATGTGAACAAATTCAAAGTGAAAGGTTGGGTGCCCCAGGAAATGAAAATGAATATGAACAGAGAACATTTGACTGGAATCTTGAGTATAAAATTGATGGTATCATAGGTCCTCTTGAAGTTCTGGATGAAAATGATTTTACAAAGAATTATATCCCACTTTTTGAAAGAGAAGGTTCTTATGTAGTCTTGTATTCACCTCATGAGGAGCATAGAACTGATTGTTTAATGTATTCATTTGTAGACAGTAAAAAATATGAGTATGCAAATCGCTCTATTGAAAAGATAGTTGTTGTCCCACGCCTTTTCTTGTTAGAAAATATTACAGATGTTGTTGGGTTGCTTATATATGATGAATATGATCATGATTATGATATTGACCCCCCTAAACAACCAACTACATGTTCTCCTGTTAAAAAATTTCCTTTTCAACAATGTAGTGAGATCCATCATCTTCCATATCACAGTTGCAAAAAGGAAAGTTATGAACCAGCTGAAGGAAATTATTTTCCTTTATGATTTTATTCATTTAGGTTGTTGAAACAAAATGCTAATATCATCATTGAAACAAATGAAAATATTTTGATTCCAAATCACACTTATCCACTAAGACAATTTGACAAGGAATTACAACCATTTGTCAGAGAGGAATCTGAAAAAAAGTGTGTTCATTAGCCTAGAGGAATGGAAAAATGTGCATGTGACAGAAGTAAAGGAAATGAAGAAGATTTTGAATCAAGTGAAAGAACCTTACCATTGTGTTTTTCTTCTTTCAAATTGCTGAAGTAGGGTGTAAATAATTTTCCAGATCAGAAATCTTCCAGATATGATGTTGAATATCCAAAATACAGTGGACTTGCAAATGAAAACCATCTTCCATTATGCTTTTCTTCCTTTGAATTGTTGAAAGAAAAATATGAGATAATAGAGGAAGCAGGAAATTATGACTACCATGGAACCGCTTTATATGGGAAAATTGTTGTCAGTAAGAAAGATCAACAACCTTCATATGCATTAAATGATCATGTAGTTGATCACATGGAAGGTTATTTTAGTTCAGATTCTCAGCCTGTGCTCAGCTACCATCTTGAAAATGAAGATTAAGTTGATCAATTAATTGTTTTTAAAGGTCATTTTCCTTCTCCTGAAACTAATGTAGACATACAACAAGATTTCCAACAAGACAAAGTGTTTCAAAGTTGTCTTTATTCCCCTGAGAATGATGTGGTTGCTCAATTTCTAAGTGGCCTAAAAAAAGATAAAGATCCTAAAGCTACATATAAGTAAATTTCAAGCAACAGACAAACAAATAACATAGACTTTAAGGAAAGAAACAAAACAGTGCATGCCACTTCCCAATCAAAAACAAAGAAAGATAATGAAGAGGCAATTGTTCTATTTGGTTCCTTGGAAAATCATGGTTTTGAAAATACATCCATGAGAACTCTAGACTGTGAAATAGTTCATGATATCATTTGTTCATCTTTGCAAGGATATTATGAATAAGAACTTGCTTCCATTCATTCATATGAAAGGAAAATTGACAGTCCTCAAACAAATTTCCAGAAGGTCAATAAAACCAAATCAGAACCGTTTGATGAACAAGAGGATAGCCTTGATGCACATAATATGTTTGTCATATTTGAAGATGTTCAAGAAAGTATGAATACTTATGTTGATATGAATGGAAGAGTAGACAAACATGTTGTTTCCATTTCATTTGAAAATTCTCTCAAGATTGAAGAAGTAGAGAAAGAACAACAAACACTTGTGAAGGAAGCATGTCCCTCTATTTTAACTCCTAAAAATGAAATGTTATCTCATGTGTTTCATGACCCTATGGCATGGTATATGGAGAATATTTACAATAAGAATCTACAATTGATGATGGGTTGTAATATTAAGAATGAAGAGGATGACAAATCAATGTCAGTATTAGATATGGATTTCCTTATACCAGAAGTTTCATTTCAGTTAGAACTGTCTTTCGATTCAGGAGGTTGTTATTTACAACAGTTTCAACAGATTTTTCAGCCTCTTGACAAAAATAAACAAGATGAATCACCTGAAAACAAGAAAGAAATGGAATAAATGATACAATATTTGTTTTGTATGCATGTGTTGGAAGATCCTTTTGCAGTTTTGCTAGAAACAATGAACAGTCCTAATATTTTTTAAATTCTAAGATTCAAATTCATGTGTAACTTCTCAAATGAATTGTTGATGAATAGGATTTGGAGTGAGAATGTTCAAAGCATACGAGAAATTGATAAAATGTTGGTGTGGCTGCATTGGCACTTTCATTTCACCTGATTGGCATTTCTCTTCAGTAGTTAGGGTAGGTAGGTGTGAATGCTTGATAATCAATAATTTTCAAATTTAGATTCCCAAATAAAGTATTCAGTCAGATTTTGGAAATATATCTAGCATTTAGTCTCCAGGACATAATAAGGTGCACATCTATTGTCGGAGCATCCCAATGGACGAGGCACCAAGTCTACATGTTATTTTATACCTCGTAGGGAGGATATCATCCCCAATTGGATCCCATGTTATCACTGTAATAATTTTTTGGACTGTAAGTCTCAGGACTTAGCAGGATGCTAAATCAGTATAGGGGAGCGATAGACTAGCAGGCGGGGTCACATTTAGCGGTTAGGGATAAATCTAGCAGAGATAAAGTTGACGAAACTCGACGGATCGTAGACACCACCGATAAACGGTCGTGGAGCGTATCGGGCCCAGAATTAGTGTGAGGGTTAATATTTTGAAAGCGAGTCGATAGGAATACCACATTTTCTCCTTAGAGCTACATGGCACCTTCAGATGCATATGAGGGGAAAAGAGGTTGAGCTTGAAACTGCTCAACTATATCCCAATGTCACATGTCGAGACATCATTGGATATGTTGCATCCAAGGACCGCATGTGGAAAAGGAAAGTTGATGTCCCGTCAAATCACCTCAGGACACCTGGTCAGGTACTTTCATCCATGAAACGTTGGGTGAATTCCACCATAAAACTGATTCGAAGGCTCATCATTTGAAATTGATAGCTGAGCATGATAATCCATATTCCTTGCTAGTACTTTTGTTTGTAACATATGATTGGCACTCAATGATGACTATCATTCAAACCATGGATGACATTACTCTGTTATGGGTGAGTAATGTTTCATTCCTGTGCAACTAAGGGAGATAAGCTCATTCTTTCTTAAAAACTAGAGAGAATGGATAATACGGGCCAAGGGGTCTCCAGTGAACCGGGATATTCAAATAATATGAAAAAATTATCAGTAAAGAAGAAAGAAAAGTTGGTCACATGAATATTGGCTACGAGATTTCACACGAAGCCGACAGAGGAGCCAAGAGAAGAGAAAGAGGTAAGATAAAATCCCATCATGAAGGATTTGATCATCAACGGATACACATATGAACCCCACATGCGAGTTGTCAAGAGGAAAATGAGCAAGAGACAGAAGACAAAGGTTAAATCTGAAGCAGTAGAAAGTGTTGGAGAAAGCCATTATACTTGTCTTGAAACGTTAAAAGAAGAAATTGTTAATCTAAAATAGATTTTAAGATAAATTAAGTATGTTTCAGAAAAAATTGTAATAATATAGACATGTGGCATTCAAAGAAAAAATATCAAATATGTCAGTTTTGATTATAACATCCCCTAGAAAATAGGAGTACAGTTGTTGTACGTTACTCCTTCGTTGTAACTGATGTCTATTTTGGTTATCTTGGGGAAGATGATTCATTTTGAATCCCGGATGTAATTTATCTATATACACTATTAAAAGGATAAATGAATGAGGGAACTGACTGGAGAGGGGCATGCCCTTGTAGCAGGAGGACTTGGTAACTTTATGAAAGTCAAATTGAATATATATGCAAAATATTTTTTGGAAGTCTCTATGAAAAGATTATAATGGTGGTGATATGAGTTTTGTCTCCTTTCATTGTATGTATTTCCTGTGTTCTTTAATTCCATTTACATTTTCTTTTGTTTCAATTGGAGAGTTAAAGGCCCAAAATTCATCTTGTGATGGTCTTGGCTTAAGAAATTTAAACTGTGTAATTTTCTTCTTAGCTAATTCAGAATTCATTTCAATAATGCTCTGATGCAATTATTTGTTTTCTCCTTCCTCTTACACCCTACTTAAATACAATTTACAACTCAGATTCATTGTTGATACTGAGAGGGGGGTGAATCAATATCAAGTACAATTTAAAAACTTTTTCAACTTATACTTAAACCATTCAACTATATCCAAT
>SNQJ01S0205030.1:0-16347 GCA_010110895.2 Picea sitchensis | reverse complement strand
TGTGTATGAAAAGGAGAAAGGAAACAGAACATGGTAAGGGAATTTTCCAAATTCATTCACTCTAGCATGTAAGGAATTGCATGATTAAAGATTAGAAAACAACATACCTCCACTTACCCAAAAAGTCGATGAACCATGCAAGAGGAATGTAGTTTCTTCTGGATCATGAAAAATGTGACTGTTGCTCATGGAATGTGAAGTGAAAGAATTTGAACTGTTGATTGGTTGTATGGATCAAAATATGAAGTCTGAAAGTGGAACTGTGGTACTCTCATATGGCTGGAAAAATATTGTTGCAACTGTTGATGGAGTCATGGAAAAGTGTATAGTATTCACATGTTGCTAAACCTAATGGTACAATTCTAGTCATGTGAATGAATGTGTCGATGTTGAGCATGAAAAGAAATCATTGGATTACCAACCATTGATGAATGTCATTAACCAATGCGAGGCAAACTGATCATTGATGTCAATGAGTGCCAAGGTACATAAGTACATCTTGCAAAGTGCGAATGAATGAGATTATGTCGAGCCACTTGAAAGATCTAACGATCAAGGGACATTGATGTATTCCCATGATTTTTAGTGATAGAACTTGTCGTTAAGGCATGCAAGACTCAAGGTACTCATAAGGACTCTAGTCTCTATCCCAAATAAGGTGTTGAGGTCGATGGGGAAAGACTTGTTGAAACGTGGGCCTTAAGAAATCCCACATCAGTCAACATGAGTTGTACAAAATGATTGGTAGGACTATAGATGAAAATATCTTGGTAGAAATAGTGTGTATGAAAAAGAAAGCAGGATAATGTAGTCATCGGAAGGGAACTGAATGATTTTATTTGCAAGGAAAAGATATGAACTGAAAATAGGGAAAATTGTATGCGACTCAGAAAGGTAGGCATGTGTGAATTCATGATGGATAAGGCAATGAAAGGTGGACTTAAATACATGGAGGATGGATAAGCTTGGAAGGAGAGGGGTAAGTCATCATGTCATGGCGTAATTTGTTTTCTGAAAGATGGTTGTGTAGTGGGAAATGTCATGACATGTGTGATGAACAATTAAGCTCCTTGAAGCTTTTAATGAAGCATGTCTTCTGAAAATAGTGGTGATCCTTGAAAATCACTTCTGCATGAGAGTTGATCGTCTTCAAACCTGTAAAAGGTTAGCATTAATCCTGCAATAAATATTGTGAGATCATCAAAAAACATAGTTCAAAAAGCAATGCTAGCGAACCAATCTAAAAAAAATGAAAAATAAAATACATTATTTACCAATTGGCAATGACGTATCTGTGACAATGGTCTTCGTGAATATCTGTTTGAGTGACTTCAAGGAAAACAATAAAAGCATAAGAAATGAAAGCGTGAAGTAACATCGTTTTCAGGAAGTTTTGGTGATCCATTTACAAAATCACTTCAGCATGAAATTGATTGTCTTTGAACCTGAAAATTATTAGTACTAAACTTGCAGCAAAATTGTGAGATCATTGACAAAAAGCAGGAACTAGTATGAATGTGAGAAAATCAAATTTCAAAAATAAAGTGTGTTTTTACCTCTCACCATTGCGCGCTAATTTTTTTATCGATTGTTGTTTGAAGTGACTCAAAACATGCCAAAGCAAATATTTTTTTTGGGAATTAGGAAATGTCCATTTGCAATTTGTTTTTATTTTTACAATGTTTTGATTTAAATTGTTTTCAAAAAATTTCTTTTTATGGTTTTTATTTTTATCATTATTATATTTTTTATAATAAAACAAAACAAATAAAAAAAACATTATTTTTATTATTATAATTTTTTATAATAAAACAAAACAAAAAGAAAATTATTTGGTTTTGTTTTACTTTGTTGTGTTTTAATTGTGATTAGTTTATAAAATATATACATATATATAAACTAATATATGTTTTATTATGTTATAAAAATTATGTTGTGTTTTTTTTTATTGTGGTTAGTTTATAATATGTGTGTGTGTGTGTGTGTTAAAGAAAAATAGAGAAGCAATTAAAAATGCCTAAAGAAATGCTTAACTCTACTATTAGCCAAATTTGAATCGAAACCCACCAAGACTTCCAAATGCAAAGGCGAATGGAAATAACTATCCATCCTAGTTGGAAAGGTAGAAATATTACAACACCAAGAAATATCATGTTACTGGCCAGCGCCGTTATTACATTTTCAAGAAATGTTGTCCAAATCTGTACGACTTTCTTGCATATGGTTTGCATGGAGTAGGTAATCATTGTCCTCGTCTTCTTGCTCTAAATCATTGTCTGACAGAACCTCACCAGTGTATTCACAAATAAAGTTGCCTGCAGGAATCGAGTCCCAAGAACGCACGCCCCAGAACGATATGAGAAGTTTGTGGCGCCCAAGGGCACTAAAAAACAAAAAAGTAAGCTATGAATGGGACATGAAGATTATGCATATTATGCTACAACTTTCGTCATCGAAAGAGGAGACCACACAATTGGAAATATCGTTCGCATGCAATTGCATAGGGATCCAAATGTTCTCTTTGTTGGCTACAAATTTCCACATCCGTCGCAATACAAGATTCTTCTCAGGATCCAAACTACAAGCCAGTCTTCTCTAATGTAGGCTTATAACTTGGCAATCGATGATCTTGATAAAGAGCTCGCTCATTTGAAAAGATATTTTGAGGATGAGTTGGTGCGTCTTCAATTAGAAATCTTGCTACCTGTAGAAGTAGAACTATGTTATCTCCTTTACATGTGCACGCAAGAACATATACAACAAATATCTCTGGAAGCCCACTACTGCACAAGTACCCATGTCCACCATGAAGCTTACGACAATCTTCAATGCCACCCACAATCACTAATGTTATCAGTGACTTTAGACCAACAGTGCATGCATGTGCTTCATCCAATCGTTGATAAATCCTTTGCTTCCAAGCATAGAAAACATTTTGTTACATCCAAATATAGCCATTTCATCCATTCAGCTACAAATCAGAAGGCATAAGTTATAGCCAGCAAGAAACGCGCGTGAAATAAATGATAGGGTATGGAAATAGCAATGAAACCGACATCTAATAGATTTGTTGTGTACATGTGCTTGGGTGGGCTCATGCAGGTTTGAAATAGTTAAAAAAATTGTCGCGAAGGGAGTAAGTCAATACATGGAAGAAGCATCGCCTAGATCTTCGTTTGATTAATTAATTCTTACTATTTCGGGTCTAGTTACAACAAACACACCCTTCTCCTCGCTGGCTAGATGGTTGGAACCATCTATCTTCAGTTACTGCTATCACTGCGGGACTCACCGACTATGACTACGGGATTCATCGAAATCAGTTAGAGATGCAAAGGAATATGTATTGAAGGTGATACAAGACTTGGGGTGCGTGATAAGTTTTGTGGTTAGCTTCCATCGAATATGTTTCATTCTGTCTGATGATTCAGTGTTCTATGAATAGTTGTCTCCAACGGTTCTAGTTGATTTGGTATCATGTAAATGGGAAAAATCATGTGCCTGCAACACCTCTGGGCAGAGCAAACCCCAGAAACTTCTGCAAATTAGATCTAATGCTCATCGAGCAGTCCGTTGGATCATCTCCACTGAGGCCCCTATGGCTCATTTTTTGTATGAAAGGAATCAGGGTGAAGGGTAGCTTGGATACATCTTTGCCTCTGTGTGTTGAGGTGTCCCTGGCCTCGAAGAAATAAATCTATTGGTACTAGCACTGTCAGGAGTGGCTAAAGGCCTTGTCGGTATGGAGCTAATGGATTTTGGAGATAGTTGTTAGCTCTAGTAGAGGGGTATGTATGCACTTACTGAAGGCAGTGGAATGATTACTCACCAGTTGGTTATATCAAACAGATTCAACCACATGCTCTACCAGTTGTGCACCCCATCTCACTCTAGTTTCGATCCTTTAAGAATCTTATCGTTTCTGATTGGTTTGGGAAAATCGAACTTCTTTCCTATATGGGCAGCATCACTACCAAGCACTTAGTCAAAGTAATGTCTTTTCCGCGTCCCTTATATATGGATATCAAATAGGGAATTCAACAAACCAAAGATGATAATAAGCACGATGGCCAATATGCCCCCGGACTTGAACTTGGAGAATGAGAGATCTCGACTGGTTTCGAATCTATCCTTATTTTTGGTCTTTGATTTCTTGGATGGGGCAGAGGTCTTTAGGGTTTCTCATTTTTTCTTGTTATGTTGATGGTGTATGAAGTGACAAACTAATCCATTGCTTCATGTTTTTTTTTTTTTGCAGGTTTCAACGTGGGTGCAATCTTCAATCCAGAAACAAAGGCCTTGCACAATACAATCAATCGCAAGCTTAAAAAAAAATCACATTAAAAAAAAACACAACAGTAATTTTTTTAAGTTTTGTTTTGGTTTTTTTTTTTTTTTTTTCTTTATTATTTATTTTTTTATTTGTTGTATCACTAGTTTAAAAACAAAAATTGGAAATTTTAAGAAAAATTCAAACAAAAATTTTTAGCAAATGGGGATCCCAAGTCGAAAATTGAAGCAATTTTTTTTTACATGTTTTTCCTAAAAACATTAGAGACATCCTACTTTCATCCTACTTTTTTATCCTTGAGATCGCACGAAGTGTGGAGGAGAGCATACTTATTCAAAACTTAACGCAAAAACTGAAAATAACATCCTACCTCCTCTATGCTAATTAGAAGTTAGAGATTAATTACGTGTAAGCAAATTTCCAATTTAACCATTTGCATAATAGGAGCAAGAATATATTCATGCGCAATTTCAAAAATTGAAAATCAAAATGTACAGAAGTATGTGAAATCAATTGTGGTAAATGCGATACAGAGAAATAGGGAAGAAAACATTGAACTATCCTGATACTCCCTTGAAACCACCGTTCAATGAGGCTTTTGTATGCGTGATTTTCGTTCCAATTCAGCTTACTTGCATTCTCTTTTTTGTCCTCCTCAATCTCTTTTTCAAATAGTTTTTCCTCATTTGATTCTTCGAATGTCAATTCTTCTCTTTCTTCAGGAGGAGAGGCTAAGTATTTGATTGATGTCAAGATCTCATCTTCTTGAGAAGATGAGATCCCGACTTTTGCTAGGATCTGAGAGAATTGTTCCAAGGTTATATTCATTCTAAAATCATCGTACTTGTAGTCAAATTGGATACTACAAATGAAAAATCAATACAAAGAAGTACGAGACATTATGAAACAATACTAGTACAAAAGTAGCGTAAAATCATAGTTAAACAGGTATAAAATCAAAAGCAAATTTGTATAAAAGCAGAAACTAATTCATAATGAAAGAAATAAAACTTGCATAAAAGAAATAAAAGAAAGCACTCTTGCAGTAAGATAAGCAAACTGGCAGGAAAATAAATTGCGGGAAAGTAAACACACTGTGCAGGAAATAAAACACGCTTGCGGGAAAGTAAATTGCAAGCAAGTAAACAAACTGAGAAAAGTAAACAAACTAAGAACAGTAAGGAAATTTGCAGAAAAATTAAACACTCTTGTGGAAAGGGAACAAAAAGGCTTTGGAGTGACCCATTAAAATGGATGCACAAGTTCTTACCTCTCCTCTTAAGGTTTTTCCTCCCCCTTGTTGTGTAATCAAAGGCAACTTACCTACCTAAGCTCTAATCCCTTTAGCACCTCCCCGATAGTGGGTGAGATTCATACTGATAAAACCCCCAAGAGAAACAGACCAAATTCTTGATAGGAGAATTCCCCAAGAATCTCGAACATCAATCACCACTATGCTCATAATGAGGTTGATATGAGGAAAATCAATCTGGTAAACTTCAAAAACTTCACAAATCCTGTAAACTTTGACCTTGTTGGAATCAATACCAGAGACATTTCCATAAGGTCGGGTCGTCTTTAAACTGAGTTGTTCCATCACTTTCAAATAAATCACATTTGTTAAGGCTCTAGAGTCCAGCATACAATTGTTCAAACAGAGACCATTTATCCCTAAGAAAAGATATAAGGGAGGGTTATTATCCTTCTTCCGATCAAGATACGTGGTATTTAATATTATTGGAGGATCCTATTTTTCAGCTAGTACTTTCAATAACTTCAAGACTTATTTCCTCACATATGGGATCTTGCACATTTCCGTCACTAGGATTGTTATATTCAACTTCCCAAGCATTTTCAGCACGTCTATATTCAACTAAATATCCTCTTCTATTGAAGTTGGTTTTGAAAGCAATTCACGGACCAGAGGTGGAGGTGGTGGGACCACCTTCTCTACAGATGGAAGAGGAAATTCCACCTCTGGCTGAAGTGGGGTGGAAGGTTGTAGCAGAGGAACTAAATCCTTGTTCCTTCTTGCGTATGTCAAAACTTCTTTTTTTCTCAATTCCTTTCTCTGATCCTCTATCAATTGATTCAAGACTTGGAGTTGTCCTTCTCTAGCTCCTCTTTTTCTGACTTCAACAATTTGTTCATGAGTAATATCTTCTTCTCAAAAGTTATAAATCATATCCATAAATTTTATACCATCAGAGGAGTTTTCATCATGTTGGGGACACTCATCCTCCCGATGAGGTTCTTGTCATGGAGAACACCATGGTGTTTCTTCTGTGTTGACCATTCCAACCAAATTCAACGTGTCAGGAGATTTTTCATATTTTTGAGGCTTCAGTCTCCAACCTGTGGCATCCCTCTATTTTCTAGTAAACTAAGGTCTAGGGGAAAACTATTTTTTTCCACAGTGGTCAATTGGCCCATGATCTGATTATGATCTTGGACAAACTGAGTGCTCATCTTGTCTATCTTTTGAGTGAAGAGACCAATTGGATCTGGTGTACTGCTACTAGAATTTATGGTCTTTTCTTCTATCTTCGCACGAGGATACTGAAAAGGATCAACCTTTGAGTCAATAAGTTTCTCTTCGATCTCTGTGCTATACTCTTTGGCTTGTGACAAACTGGTGGGCTTCTTATCCTTCAATATGAAACAAAATTTCCCATCAAAAGAATTCATATACAGGATATGAACAACTGCATATTGAGGATGTATATTCGTTGGGATTTGGTTGTACAATCTGTCAAACATGTTGTCAAAATTAGTTATTGTCTCTTTCTCCTTCTTCTTTATTTGATTGAACTGAGCTACAAGCATTTTGTTTTCCTTCTTTGTTGTCCATATGTTCTTGAAAAACTTAGCGAAATATTCATAAGATGCTATGTGGTTATCAGGAAGGCCCTTGGACCATCTTTGGGCATATTCAACCAGTGATGAGGCAAGCAATATCATTGCTATGTATTCATGTTCTACTTTTTCATTTTCCATATCTCGGACCATGGCATAGAGATGGTCATCAGTCGTGATCACATTATTCCCTAATAAATTTGGAAACTATTTGTGAGACTCTTTTGGCATGGTATTGGGATATCTGAGGATGGTGGCCATGTTTAAAGGTTTGTATAGGTCCTTTACCCAAGGGTGAGACATTGGAGCAAGGGGAAGGGTACCTTGGAAAAGGGTTTTGACAACGGGATATTTGATAGGAGGCCTTCTTCAGTAAGCCTTATAAGGATTGAATCTTCCTGAGGGAAAGGTCTTAAGGGAAGGTGGATTATGGGATGTTGGAGTCGCCATATGAGCTTCAAAAAGAGTTCATCAAGGGTGGAAGGGGATCGTTCTTCAAGTGGAGTTGCTAGGAAAGCTAGGGGTAAAGGATTTGGGATGGAAGCTTGCCAAAGTTTCATTAGGGCACGAAAGAGGATTCAAAATCCTCCCTGGAAATGGCGCCAAAATGATATCACACAAACTGTAGGTTGGGAAAACCCTGAATGAATCCACGAGATGGTGATAATTATGGGAGAGTCTACCCACTTTCACCTTAGATAAACCCTCTGCTCGCTTTAGTGAAGGAGGAATCCTACATAAGGGAAGAATCTCTGGTGACCCTAGGGGGATTGAGATGTAAAGTGAGGTGATGAAGGATGAATCCCCTATATATCAAGTTTTGGAGAGATGGAAGGCTTGGGATGAAGTCTTTTTGATGATGGAAGGTTTCCAAGAAGTAGTGTACCTGCTGAAGATTGTTGTATGTGGCTGAGACACAAGAAAAGGCAAGTATACAAGCCAACATATCCAATGGAGAAGAAAGTGAAGCTTGATATCCTATGTAGAAGTAGAAAAAAATGTTGTAATTCATAAAGTAAATGATAATCAAATCTACTAAATAAGTCACTAAAATTCTAGTTAAAAATGCAAGAGATAAGCTAGCAATGACTAGTATAACTCAAGTGAGATAGAGAAAGACTTTAGAAAAAATATAGGGTTGTTCAAAGATGTTATTGTAGAGATATTATAACAGCCTTATGGATGTATCAAAATATTTCTACAGCAGAAAATTCCAACCACCAAAATTTACAAGCAAACCACCCAAAAGATGATAAATTACAGGTAGATTATTATGGCAACTTTCTAGCAAATTATGACGGTTGAAAAGAGAGAAAAAGTAAACGTTTGAGAGAAATTAACTGCAGCCCTAATGGTTGTAGATTTAATTTTATAACATCAGTAATATATCCTTATCCAAAGAGTATGCCCTAGTGTCTCAAGCAAGCTAGTAGAGCATATAATTGATTCCACTTCAAACAATTTGAAAATCTCGTAAAATCACGTTACCCAATGCAAGAAATTTTATTTCTCCAATGAAAAAATAAGATTAGTTCCTTTTAAAATATGGTTAAATGGGGTCTTGGATATAATATTTGGATCTACAATATCCATATGGGTGTAAACCCTTTTACTCCCTAGGGCATGCAAATCAAACTTAGGTAATTCTAGGAGGGTGTACACCCTTGTACTCCTCCTAGCAACCTTGTCCCAAAATGAATTATCAACTAGCAATGAGATGAAGCTTGATGGAGGGTGTATGAACTTATACTCCTCCTATGGTTTCAACCAATAACACTATGAAACAAGTAAGAAGAACTAACAAATTGCATATTTTTCTTACCAATTCCAAGAGAGATGCAATATAAAACCCTATTTCACCAAGAAAATTCCACCACAAAGCAAGAGAGTAAGCCTCCAAGAGGTGTGCACCACCTNCTCAAGCAAGCTAGTAGAGCATATAATTGATTCCACTTCAAACAATTTGAAAATCTCGTAAAATCACGTTACCCAATGCAAGAAATTTTATTTCTCCAATGAAAAAATAAGATTAGTTCCTTTTAAAATATGGTTAAATGGGGTCTTGGATATAATATTTGGATCTACAATATCCATATGGGTGTAAACCCTTTTACTCCCTAGGGCATGCAAATCAAACTTAGGTAATTCTAGGAGGGTGTACACCCTTGTACTCCTCCTAGCAACCTTGTCCCAAAATGAATTATCAACTAGCAATGAGATGAAGCTTGATGGAGGGTGTATGAACTTATACTCCTCCTATGGTTTCAACCAATAACACTATGAAACAAGTAAGAAGAACTAACAAATTGCATATTTTTCTTACCAATTCCAAGAGAGATGCAATATAAAACCCTATTTCACCAAGAAAATTCCACCACAAAGCAAGAGAGTAAGCCTCCAAGAGGTGTGCACCACCTATCTCCACAATATACCAAGATAAATCACCAAAATACATTTTCACAAGAGAGAGAGACCCAAATAGCCCAAAGAGGGTGAAAATTTCAGCCAAGTATCCTTCTCCAAATGGGAGAGCTATATTCAAAATGAAAATAGAAATGATTATTATCTATACAAATCTCCTAAAAAGTGTTTTCCCACTTAAATTAGGGTAAAAAAAAAATAAGGGAGACATTTCCCTTTATTTTTCCCCTTTACAATATTAAATTCAAATTTAACTTAAAAATTTCACATAAGAAACTCTAAAGAAGATGTCAACCCTCTCTAGGGTGACGTTTTTGCACTTCTAGCAAATCGTTTGAGCTTGGACATCAAATGTTGCACCTCCAAAAGCCTCCATTTCATGTGCTAGGGTTTCCTCCATCAATACAAGGCCTCTCTCTATCAAAATGTGCCATGTGTCAAGTCAACCACACCACCACTCCAAACCCTAGCCCTAGGGTGACGTCAAGCCCTCCAAATGTGACGTTTTGATCTCCAAAGGAAAAACGTTGGGATTGTAGGGGCTAGGTGTAGGTGAGGTCATCCAAGGTGTCTCTCAAGCCTTCAAAATATACCATCATCATCCAATGTGTGGGCCATGGTATCAAATCTATGGGTTTCATGTCCCAAGGAAGTTGAAGCTAGGTTTGTTCCTCCAAAATTGTCCACCAAGCAAGGTCCTGCAAAGACAATGAATATGCCCTCCAAGAATTCAAGTCAAACATATCATGATAAGTAAATAAAATCAATAAAAGAGTCACCTAAGCATGTACATCAAAAACCACCTCATCAAATTAAACAAGTGCTCAAAGACCCTATGCAACTTGCCAAGTTTAGGTATGGGAGGGTTGACAAAGTGACCTATTGGGTGAATCATCCCCTAAGTCAAGGAGTGTTTCACAAGTGAACCCCCCTCTAAGTTTGTGGAGAAGATGAAGTGGATGGGGGAAATACTTGTGGGCATGGGGTTCATGACATACAAGGGATCATAGTGTCCCATTTATGGGTGCCTTTGTAGAGGGTGTGTTGCACCTTCATTTTCAATGCATCCTTTTTCCAACCCCATTTCATGCCATTAATTAATTAAGGTTTAGAAAAACCGGGTACTCTCTAAGGGGTAACATATAGCATGGGGGGGCAGTACCATAGTGTCACTTGAATGGAGAGGTACACAGAGTGCCATGGGGGTAAAGTCTAGCTTGTAACACACTTGTGTAGATCCCTCAACAAGTGGGACATTTATATATGTGTGTGTTTTCCTTTGTAGGTCTTTGAATTTTTAGGAGAAACATTTCATTGTTCTAAAGACCTCTTTGGGTGATCATCTGGAAGGTTATGATTTGGATTTTATCTTTTGTTGGCTACACTCCCTATGGGCATTCAACCCCTTCTTCCCATGAAATGAGGAACGATCTCTTCTTGGGTCAGTACACCCGAAAATCCCAAAAGATAAGAAGGGAAGGGAATGAAGTGTGGAAAATGGTAAGTATGATCGGGAATAGAACGATGATTTTTCAAGGGGACCTCCCAGTAGTAAACCCATCCCTAAGGGTGACCAATTACTAGGGTGCACTGTCAACCACCAAGGTGAAATAGGGAAAAGAGCATAACCTCCAAGCAGATATTACATAATCAATAGCATCTTTTAAATGCAATAGACTCAAATGCCTCAAATATTGAAATGACACTCACCATAATATCTAGTTTGTACCTCATGGAGAAAGACCCAATGTCTTATGGAAGCAAGTTGGTGTGGTGGATTCCATCATGATGAATCTAACATCTATGGTGGTTAGACAGGCCTATGTCTGTGCAAGTGGACGTTGTTAGCCATCTGTCTCTCGGTACTCCATGTCTGCAACCTAAGGGCCTTGAGACATCATCTCCTTAGTTAGCCCTAGGAAATGGGGATAACACTACACACTACTCTCTTCCTTCTTATTATCACATACATATTTCCTATTTACTCCACATTACTCTTATTTTCCCATTATATTTCTATTTACCAGTTTATCCCATTCTTCTTATATCTCTACTGTGTTCTTTATATATATTCTCTACTCCTTACTTCTGCACCCTTTTTATCTATTTACATTCACTTATTATTATATTTGGTTTGCTTGCTCAACATATTTTACATCACTCTCTTCATTTTTGGAATCTATTACTCTAATCACTAATTGTACATTTTTTCCTACTCCATTTCTTGCTACATATTTTATATTCCCCTTTAACTCTTGTCTATTAATTTATTGTTAACCTTTACACCATCACCATTCTACTCTATACATTTCCATTAGTATTTCTTTATTTATTATAACCATTAACTATACAATGATTTTGTATATAAATCATTATCTTCGCTATTTCATTTATTGTATAAATGTTTTTTTATTACCTTACCCTTATTACTCATCCACTTAATTTTACACCCACTTTACACTACCTAATTGTACACTTCTTCTATTACTACATGCATCTCACCCATATACTCCCCTAATTTGTCATCTATTGCACTTTACAAATTGCTACACTACTTACTTTATGTTGTTGTTCCTTTTGTCTTTGTATGTCACTACTACCTCAACTTTCTACTTGCCCTCTTACTACATACTATGTCACTCTATTCAAATTCAATTATTCTATACTACTTACTCATCGTGTACTTCCATAATAATATCTTCTCCCATTGCTTATCATATTCTAATCATTTATCTACTATTATTTTCCTTCTTGACACTATTATATTTATACTTCATATATTATTTTATACCTCATGACTGCTCTTGTTGTCTATTCCCTCTCATCTTTATTAACTATATTTATGTACTCTTCTCTTCACACTCTCTTTTTCACACACACACACACACATCCATCTCTTTACATCCTATCCTACATCATCAATTTAATTGTTTATATGCTTGCATACATTCTTATGTCCTTATTACCTTTTGATGTAATCATTCACTATGCATTTTTACTCTGTTTACCATCTTGTCTTTTATACTACCAATTATCACCACATCCTTTCACCTTACGCATATATTTATACTACCTTTACACTTCACTATTTTATGTATCCAGCTACATCTTCATTTGTTTTTCATATTCAATATTACTTGTACCTCATGCAATTATATAGACCATCTATTTATTACTTTCACTATCCCTAATACACCATTTGTATTGCATCTCCACTTGCTTCTATTTGTAAACTACTTTTTACCACGCACAAACATATGCATCTTTGTTTCATTCTTCACTACCACTCCCCCTTCACTTCTTATTACTTTTAACTACCAATTATTATAATTTCCATTAGATATCTTGCACCCTATCTTTTATCAATTTCTTATGTTAACTTTGATTCTCACTACTTTAACTTATTCAACATAACCACTTTCTACATCTTCTTACCTTTTTATTTATTTCACCTCTATTACTTTCTCTTTATAATTACCTATCTTCTTACCTTTTGTATTTATTGCACCTCTATTGATTCCTCTTTATAATTACTTATCTTCAATAGCTCTTATTATTTTTTCTACCATTATTGCTACTTGTTAGCTCCCAAAATGAACCCGTCCATATGGTCGCATTTTGTGGTGGATAGCATGGCTATTGGTAGTTTTCTCAAATTAGTCTTGAGTTTTTCTAGCTGCAAAATTTAGGTTTTGATTTTTGTTTTAGAAATAAGATGACCCATAAAGGTCTTCTCTTTAAAATTTTCATAAAATGCTTTCAACAGCTAACGTGTGTTTACAAGATGAGTGTTAGCTGGTGAAAGTGGCGACTTTCAACAGCTAAGGAGCATATCCCATAGGTCTGTGCGCTGGTGAAAGTGATGACTTTCAAAAGTCGAGGAGAACTTCTCACGGGCCATTAGCAGACAAAAAACATTGGCTCTCCATCAACTGGGTTATGTGATGCTTGCAAGAAAAGAGTATGATGAAGCCGAAAGGTTATTTGATGCAGCTGTAGAGGAAGGCCCTTAACCACCGAAAGTTTTTCTTGTTCAAAATTCAAAACTCATGCTTTCGCACGCTCCAACATCAAGCGAGCCTGATTCATTATTGAAATTGGTTGGTAAATGGAGTGTGAACCTCAGCTAAGTGCCTTAACTGACAGACATTATTAATTCGGGCGGGCAATTGAAGCTCCAATTTCATTTAAAGTGGAATATGCACTGGATCTCAGTGGAACCAATTTCCGAGTCTTGTGTGTCTAATTGGGTGACAAAGAAAGGCGGGTTGTTGACCAAGAGTTCGAGGAAGTTCCCATTCCTCCAAAACTGATGGTTAGCACAACTGGTCAAGGCTACGATGCTGGAAGTTCTTCTCATGTCCTTCGTGAACTGCTTGCTCCTGCAACCCTTGTGGGCTATCGGTTATCTTCCATAGATTTTGTTACTTTCAAGGTACTCAACATGGCTATCAACAGGGCTTTCTACTCATAAAAGGGGAGTTCCAAGTTCCAACATTGGTGGTAAATGGGCTCTCGTTGCAACTCCAGACTCCAGAGGATTTCATTTTTGTGAGACATGATGTAGACCTCCTTGTGAAAGAAGTTAATTATCCTTACCTGGAGCATGCAATGAATTGGCTTGTGTCTGGTCCAAATAAATTTCTTGCTCTAGTAAAACAAAGAATTCTCCATATTTCACAAAGCATTATTAAATTATGTGCCTATAATAATGGATGTCATGATTGAAGCAGTAGTGGAAAAGTCCGTTGAGGTTTTGAGGTAACTTAAGGGAATCACTGCTACATATAAAATGACAAACAAGCCGCTTCCAGTTTTCCATTCACCATATGTCTCTGGCATGCTTCAACCTTTGAAGGCATTCCTTGAGGGAGAGTGTACCATATATTTGACAGAAAAGACAAGAAATTAACTTCTCCAGTCCACAGCTGAGATAATTACCACATGGTATAATGAGTTAGCATGGGAACTTGCGACAATGGCAAGAAAGACAGAATCTTCATTGCAATGTATAAGGCAGGGTACTCAAAGGACCCTGGTAGGTGCTGGCATAGATTCATCAGATGGCAATATCTCTGACACCGACAGGATCTGCATGTAGTTGTTTCTTGATGTTCAGGAATATGGACGTCACCTTGCTGCCCTTGGTGTTGCTGCAACTGAAATCCCTGTCTATACCTCACTATGGCAACGTGTTGCTCCTCCAGACAAGCAATTATCAATACATTTTTGACATATGGTAACAATATTTCATTTCCATTTGGAATGTTATCCACACATCGATGGAAGGATCAGTAGCAAGTCTATGAGCTCATTGATTATGCTAAAACCCTCTCACTAATGATTTCCTTTTCATCCTCGAGACTGTATCTTGATGCCCGATGTGTTGCATATTGTAAGCCAATGATTGATGGAGGCAAGCATGGCACTAGAGGCAACGTACAGAGCATACTCTCCAGTGGGCTGTCGAAACATTTGAGACCCTTTTCAAACAAAAGGTATTGCAAAGGCTATGCGAGGAAAGAGTCTCTGAGAGCAGAATTACAAAGACTTCAGGCAAAGCTGGGGTAGTGGTATTGGATTCAAAGAGACAAGTGTTTTACCACAAATTCCAGAAACTGATGAAGCACAGGTGTCAAATTTTAAGATGAAAGACAATTCGAATGCTAGTCTAGCTACTAGTCTTTATTATTGATTATCTTAGTTTATTTGATTTGTTATTTTAGATACAGATCTAGTTTTCAGGATCTTTAAAACTGATTGTTGACTAGTTTGATTCTAAATATTTTAGGTATGATTTGATCCTCTTCTATAGGATCTGATCTGTACATTGTAAAGGCTATAAAGCCTAGGGATTCATTCTGAGGAAAGGAGGTTCCAGATACAGTAATCCTCTATTGTACTCAGACTTTTTGATGCTAATACAGATCACAGGTTCCTTTCAATTTTGATGTCATCTTTCCGCCATTTTTTATGTACTATTATCTGTGTTGTCAAGTCTTGAGTGGCTGTTATCCCATTGTTTGTCTCATAACCTGGTAATTAGTTTCTTGATTGTTTCTTAGACCCTACATTGTACTGGTTTAGATACAATCTGTTCTTCACCCATTTAAAAGTTATCTGTTGGATAATCAATCTTTGAGAGCACTGGTTTATTTGTTTACCATTTTGACTGTCTGAATGACATACTTGAATTGAGTTATCCCATTGATCCATTCATTTCTTAAGTTACCAAGCACCTTTGGTCTACAACCACAAAGGGTTTCTTGGAGTGATAACACTACTTTTTATCCATTTGCTTATATTATATATCTAACCAAACCATCTGTTCATTTTGTCTAATTACAATATCACACATTACAGTTACCACACATATGTATATACATCACTATAGGTTAGGGGGTCTCTAAATAAGCATCCATACTTGATTAATTTATCAAGGTACTGTATTGTCTCCCTTGTCAGTTGTGCCAGTGCTTCATAAGGATGCTTTAGTGCATGTACTTGTCATTTGCGATGTGACTATGTTTCAATTTGGTTTTCTTCATGGGGTTTAGTTTTCCCTTGATTCAACGAAGGTAAGGGTTGGTTCACAGATTTGATCTTGGATTGGGGATTTTAAACTATTTGACAATTTTTTGTGTTTGGCTCAACCTATAGTCACATGTGATATGGCTAAGTGGTAAATATTTTATTTTATTTTATTTTAAATCACTAATCCTTATGTTATTATTGTTATTATAACATTTACCAAGCCCATCAAATAAAACCCCCTCTTT
>SNQJ01S0205029.1:4818-16478 GCA_010110895.2 Picea sitchensis | reverse complement strand
ACTAGTAGTTTGTGTACTAGTAGTTTGTGTACTAGTAGGTTGTGTACCAGTAGCCTGTGTGCTAGTAGACGGTGTACTAGTAAGTTGTGTACCAGAATCCAAAGCGATCCATTGTTATTTGTCTACAAGAAGGTCCTCCATCTTGAGCTTCCATAGCTAAACATTTTTACCATTGAAATTCTCTATCTTGATTCTAGATGAGCTCGCCATTCCTCTTTCTATACTCAAATATCCACTGCAATAGCTCCCACTAAACCCAGGTTTATCATAGACCCAAGATAAACTTGATCTATGAAGAACGAGCCAAACCCTCAACAACAAAGGCATCCCTCTGAAGCCAAAAACGAGCTTTGATACCACATGTAATTTTTAAACCTGCGATGTAAAGCAGTGCATATAGATTCTTAAGCAAAACAAAAATTAATCAATGGCTCATTCACATAGTACACAGAGATTTATATAAAAAAACCCTCAACCGGGAAAACCTTTCTTATATTCATTATATCGAATTTCACCATTCACCATACAATATATACAATGTTTTTAGGTATTCCTTAGATACCAAAACCCTAATCCATTAATTCAGGATTAATTTAGGGATCGTAAAACGCAGTTGTCGAACCTGATGTGCCTTCATGCACACATGCAAAGAATATAACATATACCCAACAACTACAAGAGAAACTATACAAGAAAGAAGACACTCATGAACTAGAACAAATGATCACAAATTTGAATGTTCAAATAGAATAAGATAAAAGAATTGAAGAAGCACTCAAAGAACAGCTAAAAGATATTGTCACATTAAGAAAAGATCTTCAAAAGAAAAATATGCAAAATAGCTCAAAATTTTTGGATGACATTATTAGTAGTCAAAATCCCCATCATGACAAGTACGGACTTGGATACAATCGGATAGAAAAGGGATCAAGATCCAAAACAACAGAACAAGAAACATATCCAAAAAGCTATGCAGAAACAATAAAAGGGGATATGAAGACCTAAAAAGAAGATTACAGGGACACTCCTCCACCGAGAATATTTATATTTCAGAATCAATTATCGAACACCCAATTGGAAAAGGGTGGAGATATATGGCTGAGACTCTCTAGTTTATCGATTGATAGGATTTACTTTGGTACTTTGGAGCTTCGAGGCTTCGACCACGTTTCAACGACTACCTCTAAAATCTCTCGGATAGTCGAAATGCCAAAGGGATTACCAATCAATGGCCCCGCTTGACTCCTAATCTACAGCTAGGATCTATTTTGGGACTCCGAGCTTTGGGGTTTTCTCCTCCTCGAAACACAAGACACAATATATCCCAAAGTGTCGAATCTCTGAATTCGTGAGATATACGGCTCACGTTATCCTGCGCTCAGATCCAACGACTAGGATCTGATCTCCTCAACTGTGCTTCTCCTCTTGTCTAGGTTTGATCCAACAACCCATATCTATTTCCACATATAATCCAACGGCTATTGTGGTTTCTCCTCCTATGTGGATCTGCTTCCTTCAACAAAGGAGTTTCTCAAGATTTCAAAGGCTTGAACTTTGATATCTCCTCTGCAGGGTAAATTCCTTTCCTCTTCTTGTGTTCTATGAAATGTTACACCTCCTGAGCTTGTTCAACACTTCAACCGAAGTGTGGGCGCGCCCCTTGCGCTTATCCCTCTTGAGATTGGAACTTGTGACAAGTTCTCTGGCACACTCCTTGTGCTTCTCTCTTGAGCTTACAACTCTTTGAACTTCAAAGGGGATCAACCCTTTTTTCTCCCAAATAACTTCTTATTCCCTCCTAGAAATCCCACTCTTCAACCCAAGCTTACAAACACAGTCAAAGTGTTCTTTCAACACTCTCTTGGCACTCTATGCTCTTCCTCATGAGCTTTACCAGCACTTTGACAACGTGTTGGATTCGTGCACTCCTTCCAATACTCTCATGAGTCTTGGACTTTATAGACTCACATGTGCACTCCTTTCACTCACTCTTCCTTGATCTTTTATAATGCTATGAGTGTAGGCTCCTTGCACTCGCTCTATGCACTCCTTTCATTAGCCTTCCCTTGAGATTTTACACTTCTTTAAGTGTAGGCACACTCCTTGTGCTTTCTCTATGCACTTCTTGCACTATCCCTTCTGAGCTTATGATTGGTTCTAGTGTGCCCACCTGGCATGCTCCTACTGAAATCGAAACCAAGTTCTTGCACAATCCTTGTGTTGGCTTCTCAAAGTTCTCACTAACTCTGGTGTGCACTCCTTGCACTTCTTTGAGAGCCCAAAACACTCATAAATTCACACAGTTAGGGAAATATATCTATTCCTACAAAGGGAACATTTATATACTCATGGAATTCATAAAAATTTAGTAAACATTTAGAAAACAAACACTCATTCATAGAGAACAGACATAGTGATTCATACGCAGGGAAATTTGCTTTTCTATTAAATTTGAATGCTTTTTACAAGAGTTTACAATGGTTACAAGACTAGACTGCAACAAAGTCTCGGTTCTTCTCTCCTCTACTCTCTTGAGAGATATTCTCTTCTCATGCTCTCCTCATGCATTATCATTTCAATACCTTGATCTTTTTTACAAAATAGGGGCTTCTTGAGCCTTCCTCCACCTACTACATTAAATTACAATTAATTTATAACTCATCTGAATCGGATATAATATCATTTTCATGTCAACCATTAAAGATGGCTTACATATAGCATATACAAATGCAATGGCTCTACCCTCCTCGAGCCTTTACAACATTAATTACATTAAATTTGATATTTAAACCAAAAATGAGAAGGTTGGTGCTTCTCTCTCCTCATGAGATTCTCCCTCTATATGTGTTGCTACACTAGTTGTTGACATGCTACTGAGTAGAACTGATGCTCCTGCATCAGCCTAGGGGATTTAAAGGTTAATGGGGTTTTAGGGAGTAGGGGTTAGAGGCTTAGGGTTAGGGATTAAGGGGTTAGGTCGGGTTAGGGGTTAATAGTTTAGGGGCTTAGGGGGTAAGGGGTTATTGGTTAAGGGCTTAGGGTTGAAGGATTTAGGGGTTAGGGGTTAAGGGATTAGTGGTTAAAGGTTTAAGGGCTTAGGAGGAATGGGGTTAAGATGTTAATGATTAGGGGGATAGAGTTTGAGGGGTTAGGGGCTAGGAATTAAAGGGTTAGGGGTTAATGGTTTAGAATTTTTAGGTGGGTTAAGGGTTAGGGATCAAAGGGATATATAAGCTCTCAACCCCTTATAAACTGTGGTCTCCAAGTTGTGGGGAAGTTTCCATTGACTTAAAAGTTGTGGTCACCAACTGAAATAAAGGAATAATATGACATGATGATGAAGATGAAATAAGAATAAGTTGTTTTTTTTGGTTGTGACTATATATCTCACAAAGTATATCTCTTTATACATGTCAATAAAAGTAACATTTCTCCTATATTTTTTCAACATATTCATAAACATCATGATAAATTTCACAAGCTTCATCATTGATTTGTTGTCTTTGTTTCTCGCTCTCACCTAAGTTTTCTTTGTCTTCTTCTTTGTGGTATTTTTTTTCCTATATTATATTTGTAAACACTTGTATCATTTTAATAATTGTTATACACACAAATATTACTTGATTGTTTGTAATTATAAAGGAACGATGCCCTTTGGCATTGCCCGTGGAGGAAAACATGGTCGTACAAGAACAGTTCAGGAACATGGAGCGAATATTGAAGATAAAGTTAATGATCCTATGGAAGATGATGATGATGCTAATAACATAGTTGAAGAATATGGGACAAGTATATTGATCCAGGAGACATTTAATAATGTTGGAAAGGATGATGATGAGAATCAGCTTGATAGTGTTTTTGATATACATGTACTTGAGAAGGAAAGTCAACCTATTTATGAAGGCTCCAAAAAACGTATTATCTCTACTATATTGTTGTTGGTGAACTTAAAGGTTATGAATGGGTGTTCAAGCACTTGTGTCACACATCTCCTAAGGTATTTAATATATTTTGTCACATTTAGTACATGATGATAAAGGTTTTTATTCCTCTATTTTTATTGTTAGTTGATCATCTGTAAAATTTGGATGCAATATGTACGACTAATATTCTTTACATTAACCAATGTTTTTTTTTTTATGTTATAGATCGTTAGGTGAATTTTTGTTACCACCGTCAAATGTTTTATGTCATACATACCACTATTTACATGCCATTATGAAAGATATTGGAATGGAGTATCAAGATATGCATGCATGTCCTGATGATCATATTCTATATTATGGAGAACATGCGTCGAAAAAATAATACCCGAAATGTAAAATTAGTAGATATCGAATTGATCAAGTAACAAAAAGGTGTCTCACAAGGTTCTTCATTATATTCCCATAATTCCACAGTTTTGGTGATTGTTCAGGTGCAAAAGCATAGCATAGTTTATGGATTACCATGCAAAGAAAAAAATTAAAGATGGTTTTCTTCAAATGTATTTGGATGGATCTGCATTTAAGAAGATAGGGGAAATATGGCCTCATTTTAAAGATGAACCTTGTAATCTTAGGATTTCATTCACAGTTGATGGTGGCAATCCATTTGGAGAGCTCGGATCTACTTTCTCGATGTGGCATGTTTTTTTTATCAACAATAAAATTCCTCCATGGATGTCAACAAAGATGGAGCACATAATGTTGGCAATGATTGTTCCAGGTATTTTTTTAGAATAATTTTTTTTAACATGGTAACATCTCATTTTTCTTGTTTGTTTCATAATCATGTCTTACATTTTTTTATTTACTCATATATGTTCAATTATGTCTTATAAATATGTTTGATATTTTTTTATTTACTCATATCTGTAGTAATTATGTATTGTATGTTCAATCAATTAGGTAAGTACCAAGTCAAAGATATGAATATATATATCGAGCCTCTTATAGACGAGTTACTAGAGTTATGGAAGGGCATCACTATGTATCATATCTCTAGACCAGTAGGTGCACAAAGGGAATTTAAATTTCATGCAATGCTTGTATGGACAATTCACGATGCCCCAGGGCTAACACATTTCGGTGGTATGTTATAACGTTACATTTCACTTTAATAGTGTTTAACTTTATGAAGTTCATATCATTTATGTTTTTTATATAATCCCTTCATTAAACATAATTCAAATAACTGATATAAAATTCAATCCATATCTTGCAGGTCTTGAAACAAAGGGTAAATTTCTATGTCCATTTTGTGGTCCTAAGATGAAATCTCGTCGTTCAAGAAGTTTAGGAAAGGAGGTGTTTGATGAGTATAGGAAATTTCTCTCTAACAAACATAGGTATCAAAGTATTGAGAAACATATTTTCAATGGGAAAGAAGAAACTGGATTAAAACCACGGATAATGACACCTCATCTATGGCGGTTGCAATATAATAGAAATCGTCAAGCTATGGATCAAATAGTCTATGTATCGTACGTGAAATTTTTGGAATATTTTATATTTTTAGTACATTTTATTCATTGTACTAATTGACAAGTATTGTTGTAATATATTTAATTTATATGCTTCACCTTGAAGGTCAGCATGAAGACATTAATAATGGGGCGCTTCCATGAGGAATGAAAAGTTATCCCTTACAATTCAGTAGGCTCCCCTGCTATGAGCGCATAGAAATTGTTCGTTTGTTTGATAAAATGCACATCGAGGAGAATGTAACAGAAACGTTATGAAGAATATTAGATGGAAGGAGTGACAAAGAAAAAATTGCCAAGATTTGTAATGACATTAAGAAGGTCAGTCATGCAATGAAAAGTGTGATTCATTCAAATAGTGATGTTGACAACTAAAATATAAGCACCCTTCCATGGTTATTGATAGAGCAGAAAAGCAAGGATGTAAAAGAGGTTATTGAAAAAATTAAATTTCCCACTGGATTTTCTTCAAACATAAAGAATATCCTAAGAAAGAAAGGTGAATTAGGTGGGGTAAAAACTCATGATTGGCATGCCTTGATTAAGGTAATTATTTTGGTGTATCTATTTCTATATTGGTGAAATGTCTTGTTAGTGTTTTTTTCTACTAATTTGGGAATAAATAATGATTCATTTTTAATGTTATGGTATGTTCTACCTCTATCTCTCCTGGACAACTTTGACAACGGTGTCAAAAAATTTATATATGATATTGGAAAATACATGAGGTAAGTGGCAATTTATATGCAAAGTGTATTTTTTCAATTCGTTGTACAACTTATATTTGAATGCATGTGTTTTACTTTTAATGTAGTATTGTATAACTTTTTGTTGAAACATGTGATTTGCTTACATCATGTGTAGATGGCTATCATCTAAAGAAATCTATAATGAAAATATAAAGTATTAGAGGTTACAAATTCCTTGTCTAATGTGTGAAATGAAAAAGTATCTACCTCTGACATTTCTCAATGCACAAGAACACTACATTGTACACCAAGTTGACGAGATTGAAAAGTGTGGACCTGTACACACAAGGTCAATGTGTATGGTTGAGAGGCACTTGAAATCATTGAAGGATTTGGTTAGACAAAGAGCACATCGTGAGGATTCTATGGTAGAGAGATATATCGTATATCAAACCATGCTTTATATTACTCAATATCTTATTAAAATAGTTGCAAGTATTAATGTGGATCGCATTTAGGATGTGAACTTGTTATAACCCTAAATTGCACCACACATGCTTACCTGGAATCAGGCCAACTCATATCCCTTCTTTTCCAAAACTATGCTAAACAAATCTTTGAAAATCCTCTTGTGTAAAGGCCCACGCGCCCTAACCCATTATTGCACGCGTGTACACGTTGGCTGGCTCACAATAGCCCGCATGTACCTACAAAAGCATGAAAAAAGGAAAGTTGTTGACGGAACAAAAATCTATGGGTGAGTTAACTAAAACTCTCGGCCATGCATGGTCGAGGGGTCGTCCAAAAACCTAGCTCCTTCTGGCCTATAAAAGAAGGGGTAGGGGTACCATTTGGAAGAGGAAAAAATATAGAAAAGAAACTTTGCCCATTTACGTATTCCATTGTCCCAACCCTTTAGCCTTTCCTAATGCCAAAGGAGATTTAAAGCAAAAAAGTTGAAGGACAGAAGAAGAGGAGCCCAAGATCAGGTTCAAGGAGCGGTGGTTGGTCTCAACTTTTGTAAGTTGACTCATTTTAAGTAATAAAGAGAATGCTTTTCTGTCCCAATTCATGAACTTTCTATGGTTTGATTAGTTTATGTTTGATTTCTAACCCATTAGTATAGAAGTAGCATGCATGCATAGTTGTTGTTTGTCTTGAATGCAGGTCATATTTGGAAGGAGCATTGCGAACAGGTAATCAAGCACAATGGAGGATCGACATCAAACGCCAGTAACGAGGTAGGTTGATCTTCCCATGCATTTACTGAGAAAAGGGGATTTAAATCTAGGGATGAAGGTGGAAAGTAATTTCTATTCGGACATATCTGCATGCAAAGTCTAAACTCTATTTACTAGTCTGTAAGGTGTTTTCCCCAACAACAGAATTGGCGACCATACTGGGGAGAATACTCTTTAGGGTTGAAATTTTTATTTAGTTTTTGGGTAGTTCAAAGACTAGTTTTTTCTTGCATGTATTTTCTTTTCATTTCTGTAAGGTTTGAGCTAGCAGGGAGTCTATTTTTCCATACCAGCTTTCCCTGACTTTTGCTTGACTGTGTTTTTCGGGACACACAGAGGTACACGCAGCCTGCAGAAGGCCTGAACGCTTGTACCCGCGCCCTATCCTCTTACAGCCCATGTGTGAACGCTATCTGTAGAGATAGAAGTAGCGTGTAGGAGTTCAGATATCCTTAGAGGCAGTCCTCCTCTTCCCTGTCAGAATCACACATTTTCAGGGGGTTTTCTGGAATTATGTATGAATCTTGTTTGCTAACAATCCTATCTCAGATTGTTTTTTGCCTTATTATTTTTCCTTGTATTATTTGTTTTTCTGTTAGAAAGAGTATCCAAGCCTTCAAGGGATCCTAGATATCAATACCAGAGGTCTCTTCCTGGTCTGGTCTGTCTATTTTCATATTTCTCCTTAGAGTTTAGATATACATGCGGCCTGTACAAGGTCAGCCCGCATGTACATGCCCTCTATTGTTGTTCAGCATGTGTTCGCACGTGTTCTGTTTGAGTGACAGTCGCGTGCTTGTACAGACTATTTTTTGTTCAGGGTGGGGCAGTCATCCCCTCCTTTGATAAGAAGTATTCCTCTCAGATGTTTGAATCTATGTTTAAACAATCAGTAGATTAGGATTATTTTTAGCCTTACCTTGCTCTTTCTCATTTAAAACATTGTCGAAAAAATAAAAAAATAAAAGGTTTGTTTTCTTATGGTTTTTAGACAAGCGTGAGAGTCATTTTTTTTACAATTGCCATTGTGTGATTCTTTAATATGATTCTTTACGATCTACGCTTTAAGCCAGAATTGTTTTTCTTGGTTTTTTGCTTATCGGTATTTTCCCTTTCTTGCTTTACTAGCACTTAAATAAATAAATAAATCTCTTTCTATTTTCTTCTTTGGTTGAAGAGTGTGTTTCTGCATCATCAGCTAGGGAGAAGTCTTTTATTTCATAATTTTTTGCAGTTCACTTAGATCATAAGTAGCTCGTAGTCGAGTGAAATTCCTTTGAGTTTGTTGTCCAAAATCTTAGAAAAATTAAAAATCTTTCTTTGTGAAAAGTTGTTGAAATTTTGCATTCAGTAAAAGTTTTGTTTCCAGCTTTTTTATTCATTTTTTGCTTTCACCTTTTACACATCATCAGTTTCACCCTCATACCCCTTGACGTAAGAAAAAGACATAAAAGAAATGCTAATTTTAAAATCTACTAGACATTTATGTTTGTAGGGTTCACAAACTAGTTCAGGACTAGGGCCTTGGATTAGGTTGGAGAGGAAACTCTTCAAGGCCATTCAAAACCAAACATTGGAGTCTGAGATAGGGAGTGTCTAAGTCCAGTTCCGTGGAAGTTATCTGGGACCCCCATCTAACACAAGGGATAAACACGAGGTCGCGTGCGGAAATGTAGCGGAGATAACCCCTCCAAAGTCGGACCAATCGTAGTGAAGAACACATATAGAGGGCTTGTTTTGGGATTCCGTCGTTTTCATTTTCCATGGGGCTTCGTGGGTCTCGAATCCATTCGAGGTCCTCAGTTGTCTTTTGGACCATTTTCTCTCGATACACTTGATAGGTTTCGTGCTCGATACCCTGCTCATTGTGGTCTACCCAACTTTCGACTATACCCGTCTAGTGATTGCTTGTGTGCTGGCAACCCAGTTGCCAATATTTTTAGGGACATACACAGGTGACTGTGGGGGTATACCGCGGTACCTAGGACAGACATCAGGCCATTCTTTGCAGAGTATACCTAGAGGGTGCTTCCGTGTTCGAGTTGCACTTGCACCGGTAAGTTTCTCTAGTGTTGGTTGTTGTAACTGTTCTTCCAAATAATTTAGTGATTGCTTGTCTTATCTCTTAGGGACTTCTTTTTTAGTGTGTGTTACTTTTGAATGTTTAGACTACCTTAGAGTGTCTTGGGTCTTCTCACACAGTGGAGGATCCTGAGCTCTGCCGGTCATGAAGGCTTCTTGGCTTACCGTCGGTTACACTAGAGCCACCCCCGCCACCATTAAGGCAGAAGCTATACCAACAAGGGTCTTTTGAAGCGACCGGGTTACAAACCATTGTGCCTGAACAACCCCCGGAGGAATCGACCATTTTGAACCTTGAAGCAACCTCTCTTGGCTCGGTTGAAACCCCAACCATTGATATCTTGGCACCATTTATTGTACCAATCCAGTTTCATGAACGCCAGACAGTGCCTCACACAGCAATGGCAACAAATGTTGTTACTTCTTCTGGGAATTCTTCAATTCCCACCACGGTTGTCACCACAGGAGAGTCATCTCCTAACCTGTTGTCGTCGGTCCGAGCCACCATGGTCTCGGCCGCAACTACGTCGCATAGTGTATCGAACCTGTCTATGGCAGCGGCCACAACCCCCTTCACACCTAGTGCGGCAGTCCCTCCGTTCTCATACGGTATGCCTAGTTCGGGTACAAGTCCTGTACTGACCTACTCCACTTTACAGACTTTGGGTCTGGGGGTAGGGAGCTCTAACGCTCCTCTACAAGGTCACTTGGGGGGCACTCCTTTCCCTTTTAACACTTTTCCTTATGCAGGAGGTCATATCCCTCCTTTGTCCCCTTCACTCGGTGCTTCGCATCAGTAATTCGTTGGGAAACCTACACACAATAGTTTATTTGGAGCGGGGAGTCAGGGACCACCTTCGCACAGTATGCCGGTAGGTTCGACACCATTTTATTGGAACGAAACGTTTGGTAACAACACATTCTCATTAGTTGCTTTCCCAACTGGGGGCAACCCCATTTTTGGACAATCTACTCCTACATTGGGTACTATTCCTGCACAGGGGACACACATAGCAAGACCTTGGAATTTAGGGCAAGGATCCGTCCCCTCCTCCGGAATGCCATTCTGGGGTAATTCTTTCCACAATCAATGGAACCTCGGACAGACTATTATGCCTATCCCCACGGGACTGGCATGGGGTAATCCTTCCCAAAGTCCTTCGAATACAATGCATGCCCAACACTCTATGTCCTTTTTGGGAAATCAGCCGATGATGTCTCCACAGATGCAAAATCCTTACGCTGGCCAGGGCCATGGTTTCTACCATAATCCGGGCCAGCAGCCAAACGTTTCCTGGCAACTTGGTGCCAGTCAAACTCCAGGACCCTTTTTCCTAGGTTATCAGCAGCAACCCAAACTACCATTCCTGGCAACTTTACACTTGCCAGATTTGACAAGGTTGTTGAATGATCCTATTTTTCACGATCCACGTTGGCCTCCTATGCCGACGAAGTTTCCTTCAGACATTCCAAAGTTTGAGGCCAATCCTAATGAAAATCCAGGTGATCATGTGACTACCTTTCATCTTTGGTGCTCATCTAACTCATTGAAAGATGACTCCGTACAGTTGTGATTGTTTCAACGTACTCTCATTGGGAGTGCCGTGAAATGGTACATCGAACTCGATCACTCAAGATACTCTTCTTTTGGTGAACTGACGATGGCCTTCCTTAACCATTTCCAGTTAGTTGTGAGATACGACGCTGACATAGAGCTGCTCGCCAATTTCAAATAGACAACAACGGACCATATCTCTAATCATATCCGAGAGTGGAGACATCGAAAGAGTTTAATCAAGGTACCAGTCCCACCAACATTCCTGCTTGAGTGGTTCCTTAATTATTTGGTCCCACAGTTGTCCAAAGATGTCATGACATCCGTATTTTTCTTCGAAGAAGATGCCATCATGAGGGCTCAACAGTTTAAGCTCATCTATTCTCAGTCTGGTTTATTATACAACATCTTTCCATATGTGCCATGTTCGATACTGGATAAAACTAGATAGAGAGTTGGACCACATGCCGATGGTATTGTTGGTTCAGCACAAACCAATCCCGTTGAGCAATTGACAAAGCAGTTGCAACAGTTATCCATACAACACACAGCGGCCAGCCAAACTACTGCTTTGGCTACTCCCCCTACCCAAACGTCGGAAGTACACACCGTGCATTCGACTAACCCAA
>SNQJ01S0205028.1:3387-16515 GCA_010110895.2 Picea sitchensis | reverse complement strand
TTTTACCAACAAACAACTATCAGAGTGACATTTGGGCCAATCAATATATGAAAAGGAAATATTGGATATTCTACATGTAGTGGATATTTAGTGCCCTTATCTATTTGGGAAACATTTCCAAATTAAGATAGATCATCAAAGCCTCAAGTGTTTTCTGGAACAACGCCCTTCCTACCCAGAGAAACAAAAATGGGTGACTAAGCTCTTTGGATATGATTATGAGATCATTTACAACAAAGGAAAAGACAATGCGGTTGTTGATGCACTTTAAATAAAATATGAATATGAAGGGTCCCTTTTTCTCCTCTCCTTCATTGTACCATATTTTGGATCCAATTTGTTTGCCAAGAATGGTTGCAAGATCCGAAAATTTTTCATCTGATCCAACAAATGCAGACCAATTCCCCATTTTCCCTAGGGTAATCTTGGCACAATGATTACATTGTCTACAAGGGTCATTTGTATTTAAGTAAACAATCATAACTTAAATTCACCTTAATTTATGAGCTTCATTCTACACCCACAACTGGGCACCCAGGGTTTACCAAAAACTATGACTGGGTTAAACGTTCTTTTTTCTGGGATGGTATGAAACAGGACATTCACAACTTTTTGGTAGCATGTGATATTTATCAACACAACAAGGGAGAAACAGTCAAAGATCTTGGAACACTACAACCACTTCCAATTCCACCTTCTATTTGGAGGGATATATCTATTGATCTTATTGTGGGCTTACCTAAATCAAGCAATAAGTCAGTCATCATGGTGGTTGTTCATCATATTTCCGGGTATGATCATTTATGTGCTCTTGGACACCCATTTACCGCCTCCACTGTGGTTCAACGTTTCATGGATCAAGTCTTCAGGATTCATGGCATGCCTCATTCTATTGTTTCTGAACGAGGTCCCACTTTCACCAACAATTTTGGCAAGAACAATTCATGCTATAGGGCACCCAATCGCTTCTCACCAAAGATTATCATCCCCAAACTGAAGGTCAAGCTGAATTTGTTAACAAGTGTTTGGAAACATATTTGAGAATTTTTTCATCTGAAAGGAAAAATCAATGGGATCCACTCGTTGAATGGTGGTACAACACTTCTTACCATACAAATACCTGCATGACTCCTTTTGAAGTAGTGTATGGAAAAAATAAACCATTATTTCTCTCATACCTTCCAGGTGTCTCGAAGATTTAGGCAGTTGACCAAATGATTACAGTTTGAGAGGATATTCTCCACACCCTCAAAGAGAATTTGGTCATGGCCCATAATTGCATGAAGCAACAAGCAGATCAAGGTCACTATGAACGTCAATTTGTTGAAGGAGACCAAGTGTTTCTTCGAATGTAACCTTATAAGAAAACTTCACTCAAGGTTGACCATTGTCAGAAACTAGCACCCAAATTTAATGACCCTTATACCATTCTCAAGCAAGTGGGATAGGTGGCCTATCAGTTAGCTTTTCCTAGTTATTCTAAGATCCATCCAGTTTTTCATGTCTCCTTCTTAAAGAAGGTGATTGGAAGTAAGTGCCAAACTCAAACTAGCATTCCCAAGTTGTATGAAGAAGGCTCCATCTAGTTGCAACCACATGCAATTTTGGACCAGTGTGAGTTTCATCTACGTCAGCACACCATCAATATACAACTTCAACAAATTCCACTTGGGAACCAACTACCATTCTGTAGCAATTTCCTCATCTCAATCTTAAGGACAAGGAATTTTTTAAGGGGGAGGACATGTTAGCGACCTAACCTCCCTAACCCCTCATGTAGGTAGAATAATGTGTTTCCATGTGATCAAGGCCAACATTAATAATGCCTATCAATAAGGAAGAATAAGTCAAATGTAAGAAGACCTAATAGAAGCCTCCACTTCAAGAAGGATATTCCTCTGGATTTATCTTTTGGATAGATAGATTTAGTATAAATAGGAGTATAGGGTATGCGAAGTTTTGTCTTGAATAATTATTGTAATAGAGATATGCTCTGTTGGAGGTTTCCCCCTCAAAGAGGCAAGTGAACATTGTTTCCTACCAATAAAGATATAATTCTGGTGTTGTGGTTCCATATACATTTTTTGTTCTGTTGTTATCTCTGTAGTATTTACGTATTCTATTGCTATTATAGTGTTATTATATACATTATTTCTCTTTTCTACTAATATAATAGATCAAGTACCTTACAGTTTGTTCGTAGCATACAAAAACTATGTGTCTTTAGGCTCCCTCCAAGCCACTAATGCTATCAATATTAACAACCATGCATGGTGGAATTATGCTTCCTTGTCCTTTTCCTCTTTGCAATATATAAAAAAATGATTTAAAAGGAATGTCACCTAGTTCATTTGTACGTCTTCTATGCACTTCTCCATTGTTGCTATCACACTTCTCGACACTTGATCCTTGCAACACTTCCTCAACAATTTGCAATCTAACACTTGCATCATAAACCTGATGCACTCATCATTGATACTCGCTACATTGAGCTCATGTTCTCCTCTAAACATATCAAAGTTATCTTTCATCCTCTTCGACAAAGATTTATTGTTCGAATTATCTATAAAATGTGGTAATGGGTCCTCCCATACTATTGGAAACCTTGTTATTCATGCAATAAGATTTGTATATATGGAAATGCCTCTTTCCATCCATAGGTATCCTCCATGGATGCATATTAACAACATATTCACATAGGCATTGATCTCAATGCTCCTACCAAAGTGCAATATCTATAAACATTTCAAAATCTCTGATTTATGCAAGCTTGTTGCCCAAGCATGTAGCTCAACTAGGATAAATGATGTCTCTGGGAAAATGACTTCCCTCGGATATTTCTTTAGTGCTAACTTTAGGAACATCTTCTCATGTGATAGGTTGTGATATGCAAATTTCAGATTCACCATTGTGCCTAACATATCTTCTTCAATCATTACACCTGGTGGAATTTTTGGCTCCATGATCTCATACTTTACTTCCTTTTGTAACATGACCAGCTTCGCTGTCGGCTTTCTGGGTATTATATACTCCTTCGGAAAGTTTTCCAAACTTGGCTCTAACTTAGATGAACCTGGGGTTCCTTTCTATATAGGTGCTACTGGTGGCTTAGTTAGTAATTTTTTCATTCCCGATGCTGATGTCATTTCTACCTTAGGTGGCGCCATAACTCTCTGCAACACACTTTCCTCGACAACTAACTCCTTCTTCCAATATGGAAATATCAATGTCGACACAGTAGCTAATATATTCTATACAAGAAGGAAGTCAAGTGTATTTTCATTAGATACAAAGAAGGAATGAAAGGATATGATCTATGGGATCCTGCATCAAGGAGAACAATGTATAGTGAATATGTGGTCTTCAGAGAAGTCAGAGGAAAGTTCGTGTCTGAATTGGTTGAAATAGACGAAAATACATAAAATATGAGGTTTGAACTAAGGAATGAAGATGATTGTAACATCCCCGACCACCCACGTCGAGCCGTGCTACTCCCAAAAATGATTTCATTCTTTGCTTAACTTATTGTAATATACCCAACATCCAACTGAGCTATGGCACATAAATTTTTCGAACCACATGCAATTAAAATATATACTCACATAACTCTTGTGGAGATTTATATATAAAAACATAAACATATAAATACATTCTATAAATGAAAGGATTCATATTGAAATAACAATAAAAATATACATGCAACATATATAGGAAATGACCATAAATATAAAGAAAGTTATAACCACACATAGGGTAAACCCATAAAAATAAGAACATAAATAATAATGCAACATGTAATTTTATCACACAATTGACACTTATATTGGTAATAATATCACCATTTGTGTGCAGACCTTCCACGAACCTCCCAACCTTAGACCACACTGATCATCACTCTCAGAAGTGGGTCACCCCCGAGATGGGACTAAACTCCACCGGGTAAAGGGATTCCTAACCAGGCTAACTATCTCAAACAACAGGAAATACTTTGTCATAGATGCCAACTCAAACTAACATCCTAGAGTTCCTCATTCCCCACATGCCTGTCCCACCCCAGGAGGTGTGCCCCTTCTCTGCTCAGTAGTCCTTCATCTATCCCACTTCCTTTCTGGGCTTCAACATCAGGTCAAAAAAGAAGTCTCAGAGTCATGTAGTTGTAGTTGAGCACCTTCAAGAAATCAATTCCCAACAATTCTCTCAACCATAGAGATTGCTCACAGGCCTGGCAATTCGCCTCTTCAATATCCCACAAGCCCGACAACCCACTTCTTCAGTCCAAATCCCAAGCTAACTAGGTACAAAATCATGTATGGTTATGGATACAGGTTCAAGTACAGTGACAAGAAGATACAGAGGATAGGTCAATGAGTCTGTGAATGATCAGGGCAATGATTGACTGGAATGAGTGAATGATGGAAGGAATGATGGAAAATGAACTAAATTCAAACTATATGTATGCATGTCCCCAACTTGACACTTGTCATGTTGGGAGCTACTTTGGCCCACTTGTCCCCATCCTTAGAACTTAGGATAAAATAATTTTCCATAATTTATTATTTAAGGAATATTAATATAATATTCATTTTTGGCTTAATCTCCCTATATTAGCCTTTTTTCTTAACTTTTAGGCCCCCCCTTTCCCTAAATAGTGGAGTTTATTCTCCCATACTCTTTTATCATGTTTGGTCTGTGTGCAATGATGTATTTTATATTAATTATGAGACATATACAAAAATAGGCTCTTTGGCCTTTGACATATAGGCTCTCTGGCCTAATTCGAAACATAAGAATCCTAGATTATAATAACTGGCTCACCATCCTATAAAACACATCATATACACAAAGGCTGCCTGGCCTCAAAATCATGTGCACTAAATTTGTTGTGCGCGGTATCCTAGAATGTGCACACTTCCTAATTTTACTGCGCAATACATGTATGCACTATACCATGGAAGGTGCATAGAAAAATGATATCAAACAACTCACCAACTTAAGTATATTTTCATTTTACATTTACAATTGGGTTTGGCCTAGGGGTATTGCAATCCCCTTCCCTTATTTATGCACTATCATCAGTGCATTATGTACACATATACAACAAAATTTTCAAAAATCCTAAAAACGATGTGGGTATTCTGCCCACATTGAATCCTCATGCTCCCAAGTAGCGTCCTCATGATCGTACCAAGTCCATTGGACCTTTACAAGCCCTATGGCTTGATTCCAGAGCTGTTTGATTTTTTGGTCCAAAATTCATACCGGATGCACTTGAAAAGCGCCTTCTTTCTCCACCTGAATCACATTCGAATCAATAACATGATTAGCATCAGGTATATATTTCTTAAGAAACGATACATGGAATACATTTTGAACATACATAGATGCAGACAATGCAATCATATAAGCCACTGGACCAATCCTCTCTAGTATTTCAAACGACCCACAATAGTGAGCTACCAACATTGAACAATTTCCCAACTTTAGGGAACTTTTGTTGGCCTTCACTTTCAAGAATACATGGTCCCCAACTTTAAATTCCCTGTGAGTTCTACCCTTATCAACATATCTTTTCTTCCTTTCTTGGGAAGACTTTAAATTTTGTTTTATTTTCAACATTTTCTCCTCCATTTCCCTTAGTAAATCTGGCCAAACCACTGCTCTATCTGTCGAGTTATCCCAACTTACCAGCGTGTTGCACTTTCTTCCATAAAGTGCCTCAAATGGGCTGATCTTTAGATATGTTTGGTACCCATTGTTATAAGCAAACTCTACTAAGTGTAGGTAGTCTTCCCATTTTGATGGTTTATCCATCACATACATCCTCAACATATCCTCAATCAATTGATTCACCCTCTTTGTTTGTCCATCCGATTCTCGATGATAAGTTGTACTAAAATTCAAATTTGTTCCAAATGCATTAAATAATCCCTTCCAAAATTTTGAGGTAAATTTTTCATCTCTGTCAAACACAATTGTCTTGGGTATACCTTGTAATCAATCAATTTATCTCATATAAACATCAACAATGTTGCCTTCCTTGTGAGAGATTTACTGGAATAAAATGGGCATCTTTAGTAAGCTTATCCACCACTACCATGATAGAATCATGTTGCTTGTTTGTTCTGGGCAGTTTGGTGATAAAATCCATTTTTACAACTTCCCATTTCCACTCAAGAATGGATAATGGTTGTAGAAAAATAGTTGGGTGTCTATGCTCAACCTTTACCTTTTGACATTCCAAACATTTGACAATAAAATCAACAACTTCTTTCTTCATGCCTGGCCAATAATATTGGCTCTTGACAACTACAATAGTTTTTTGATAACCTGGGTGCCCAACATAAGGTACATTATGCTTTTCTCTCAATATCAGATATTTCAATTCATGAGAATTTGGTGCATAAATTATTCCCATGTACATGAGAATTTCATCATTATCTAGTTGGTATTCTTCAATTTTCTGCTACAAATTACCTTGTTGTAATTTTGCCACTCATTCCTTGTATTGTAAATCTAATTTTGTATCCTCTAAAATTATGTGTTTCAAATATGATTGGTACATGATAATGGTTGTAGCATGCAATTCATGCACTATTCTGTTGAGTGCATCATCCACTTTGTTCTCTTTCCCCTTGATATGCTTTATATCAAAGTCATATTCACTTAGAAATTCTAACCATCTTTTTTTCCTAGCATTTAGAGTTGGTTGATCAAATAAATATTTCATACCATTATGGTCTGTCCTCAACTCAAACCTTTTCCTCATGAGGCAGTGTCTCCATTTCCTCAAGGCATGCTCTATGGTTTCCAACTCCAAATCATGAGTGGCATAGTGTCTTTCATGCTCCTTCAACTTCCTTGATTCATAACATATAACAAACCCATTTTGATGGAGGACTCCAACAAGTCCTTCTTTACATGCATCTGTTCACATAATGAAGTCTTCATTTGGGTTTGCAATAATTAGTATTGGAGCACTTGTTAAAAATTGTTTCCAGTGTTGGAAACTCTTTTCACAATCCAATGTCCACTGAAACTTCACACCCTTCTTTTGCAAGGAAGTGATTGGGTGTGTAATCTTTGAGAATCATTCAATAAATATCCTATAGTAGCCTGCAAGGCCCATTAATGATCTGAAATCTGTCACATTATTTACCATTCTCTAATGGCTTCCCATCCACTGCTATCCCATCCTTTGAAATAATATTTCCCAAATAATGAATTTGCTTCTGATAAAATGAGCACTTTCTCAATTTGGCATACAACTCATGCTCCCTTAATACTTGCAACACCATCCTCAAATGATTCTCATTCTCTTCTTCTGAATTGGAATATACAAGGATTTCATCCAAAAATACAATGACAAACTTATCTAAATATTCTCGGAAAACACCATTCATTAAGCACATGAAAACAACTGGTGCATTTGACAACCCAAATGGAACCACTGTGAACTCATAATGACCATACCTTGTCCTGAAGGTGGTCTTTATGATATATTCCTCTTTAATCCTTACCTTATGGTATCCTGACCTAAGATCTATCTTTGAAAATATCCTTAAATCCTTCAATTGATCAAAGAGATCAACAATCCTTGGATAAGGATACTTGTTCTTTATAGTCACTTTATTCAAATGTCTAAAATCAATGAAAAATCTTAATGTCCCATGTTTCTTCTTCATGAACAAGACTGGGGAACCCCAAGGTGACACACTTGGGCGTGTATACCCCTTCTTCAGAAGTTCTTCAAGTTACATTTGCAACTCCTACAACTCTGGTGTACTCATTCTGTAAGGAGTCTTTGACACTGGAGTTGCTCCAAGAATTAAATTTATAGAGAAATAAATATCTCTTTTTGGGGGTAGTCCTGGTACCTCCTTGAACACATCTTCAAAATCTTCCAAGACTGCATGATCTTCCAAATTTGGCACCTTATCTTTAGGTGTCTCTTTCATATGAGCTGCAAATATTTGACACCGTTTTCTGCAACATTTCTTCAGCTACAATGCTGAAATTTCTCTGATGGTTACTTCCCTGGGAATTCCCTACACTTTCCTTAGGCTCCCTTCCTCATCCAAGCAAGTAAATGGCTTGTTATGACAGTCTAGGATAGAATGGTGTTGGTGCAACCAATCCATCCCAATTAAAAAGTCATAGGAACCTAAAGGCAATATGTTCAAATATTCCCTGGTGTTTAGTCCATTCATGTCCATAAGAAATGACTTAACCATCTCATTAAATTTTCTTTTGGCTCCAGTAGCCAGCTGCACCAACCAAGATTTTCCATGCTTGATTCTTAGCAAATGCAAACTTTCCACCATCTTAGGATCTATATAACTATGATTAGCTCCTGAATCAATTAAAATAGGAATGGTTTGGTTGTTGATCATACCTTCTACTTCAATTATATGTGTCTGATACTTTGTTTGCTTGTTGTCCAGGGATGCATAGATCCTTGGTACATTTCTTCCCATGTCCTCCACTATTTTATCTTGATGTACATTGTGGACAATCCTCACTTTTTCACCTTTGTGAGGACAATCTCTGAACATATGATCTCCTTTACAACCCCAACATTGAATAGGTCTTTGCCTTGGCCTTTGACCCCTATCTCAATTGTTCTAGGTTCTCTAGAAGTTGGTTGTCCCTGAGGATAATTTCTGAAGAATGGTGGATTAGTTCCCTTATTCCTATGATCTATATTGAATTTTTTTTTTCTTCCCAAGAGTTTTGGAAAGTTGTCCTTCATTTTTGTTGATCATATTGGAATTTAACTCACCTTATAGTCTCCTCCAATGTCTTGGGATCATCATATTGTATTTTTTCACTGATGAATGATGGAAATCCACTCAAATACCTATGAATCTTAACTGTCTCATCCTTGATGACAGATACATACTTCAACAGTTCTAAAAACCTTATCTCATATTCATCTATGGTCATACTCCCAATATTGAGTTTAAATAACTCTTTCATTTTCTTGTCAAAGTATCTCTTAGTCAAGTATTTCTTTTCAAAATACTTCTTGAATTCCCTCCAAGTAACACTTTTCTCTTTAATGTGTTGCACATGCACAAGTTGATCTCACCACATGGATTCATTTCCCTTGAGTTGATAGATGGAAATTCTTACTTCTTCATGAGATGAATAATTATGCAATTGAAAATACTTTCTCATGCCCAATAGATATGTCTCTACATCTTCATCCTTCTTGTGCTCACCATCAAATGTAGGAGGTTTGATTTCGTTCACTTCTCCTCGTATCTCATCCACCACAGACCTATTATGATTCATGACATGTGATGGACTTGAGCTAATGTGTTCTCTCTTATTGTAATTCCTCGAGGAGTGACAGTGATGTCTGTTAACACTTTTGGTTCTTCTTTTCTCACCAGGAGACCTATGACTTCCTGATTTTTTTGAGCCACTCTCCTTATCCAATTTATTTTCTATTATGTTAAAGATTGGCATTAACTTAATGTTGAAGTCCTCTTGATGCTCCTTGTGTCTCATAATCCTTTCATTATCATCTTTATGCATTTAAACATCCTTCTGCAAATTTTTAATGGTCTCTACCATATTCATGTTTTCATCCCTTCTTTCTCCATGTCCATTAGCGTTTGTTCCTTCAATGCCCAAATGGACATCCATCCCTCTGATCTCATATTCCTAGCTATAATTACCGTGTGCATATTCCATTCCTATGGACTCTGTGTTGATCCTGATATGATTTAATTTTTGTTAACTCTGCAAAATGTGCAACCAACTAAACTTTTTCAGGCTAACTGACTCAACAATTTCATGAAAATATGAACCATTTTGGTTCAATAATATATCATAATTATTTCTTCTGATTTTTTGAAAAATTGAATGCCCATATAAAATTTCTAGGTGAACATTTATATTCTTCTATCCAAAACCTTTCCAATGCCTACTCCCATGCTCAATTTCAAGTCTTGAGCAGAAAATTATGGTTATTTGAAACTTGCCCATTAATTTTTCTGTTCACACTCAACTTGGGGAAACTTTGTGCTGTAATTAAGCATTTTTTCACCTACTCCATCAGCGTTTTTGTGGGTGCTCCATTGGGTTTTTTCATATACATATTATGGACACTCTGTCCAAGTTTCACCTTTTTCTGGGTTTCGGGCTAATAGTTACAGCCTGCTGAAGTTCTAGGCCAATTCGTGTGTTTGGTCTGGAATGATACAAGTATATTCTTTGCCATATTAAACATTTTTAACATGCCCAAAAGTTTAATTCATCTCTATGACTGTCTTCTATGGTTCAATATATTTCCATTAACTACTCCTACACCTCAATTTGATTCCAGAGCATAAATTTATGGCTCTTCGAAGTTAGTTGGGTCATAAAATTTACCCTCCACTGTTTGTGTTGTAACTTTCTCATAAAAACTCCGTTTGACGAATGATTTACACCATTAGAAAGATCTATTTGGGATCTTTTATTTGAGCTGGAGATACCAAGTGTACCTTGGTTCAATATGTTCTTATGGTTTTTTAGTAGCTAGAAACACTGTTAAGGGCCTAAAAAACGTGCTGCAAAAAGATGACGTTCAAACAATATAAAATGTCCCGGAAATTCGTTTGTTTTTCACTGTCGTTCACCATCCAAATGACTTTGTGTGCAAAACTTTCAACTTGTACACCCATATTTATCATGCACAACAACACCAAAAGGAAAATCATGCTTAGGTCACCTATAACCACTATGCATCACTTCTCCATTGCACCAATAACCGACACACACTACTTTTGTGTCGTGCTCCAATATCCACCGCACAAAATTTTGGTTCTTGCACTATTACCTATTGTGTGCAATTTTTTTGTATCACGTGTTAATATTACGCCCGCATTTCACTCTATGCGTTGCACGGTTCCAAAGTTTAGTACACCCCTACCATGCACCAGTACTCTGCGTGGACCATTAATTAAATTGTCACACGACAACATATACCCACATCGTGCGCACACCAACAAAATTCCTCTGTGCTCTACAAATACTGTGCACACCACGCGCGCCATTATTATCTGTGTGCACACCGCACACACCTTACTATGAATATGCACACCATGTGCCATAATTACGCATGCATCACTCAATCCACACAGTAAAATGATAATTTAGCATGCGCACCCGCACACCAACATTTTTCAGCGCGGCGCCAAAATTTAGCACACACACCTGCACACCAACATTTTTCCACGCGGCACCAAAATTTAGCGCGCACACAAACATTTTTCCGCGCATCGCCAAAATTTAGCATGCGCACCAAAAAGCCAACATTTTTCCACGCGACACCAAAATTTAGCGCATGCATCCGCACCCAAACATTTTTCTGCGTGACGCCAAAATTTAGTGCACACAAAAAAACGCCAATATTTTTCATATTACAATATTTTCACTGCGCATCATGCATTTTTTGTGCGCCCACCTGCGCACATTCATTTTTATGCGCATCGATTCCTCGTGAATTTCGTTGTAGAAATTGGGGTTTTTTATTAACATTTTCCCAATTTTTACCATAGACATTCTGCAACTATGAAATTTGTTTAGTTTCACCCCGATAACACCAGTTCAACCTATACAACAACAAATCGATGTGGTTGACATTTCTGGAACGAATTTTTCCCACACTCAATTCATGAATTGAGAATTTTAATTACAAAACTCGCTCCATCTGTCATGGCTTCACTATAACTTCAAATTCGACCCATTCTAGGTCTGAATTTTCTAGAACAGATATTAAATCAGGAACATCTCACCATTTTGCCAAATTTCTCAATTTTCCCATGAATTTAACATCAGAAATTAGGGATTTTTTTCCAATTCCACACAATTGTTGTTACTTTTTTCCATGGACGTTCTGCAACTCGAAATTTGGCCACTTCAAAATAAATCCTCTGTGAAATTTTGCTTCAACTCAAACTTGCTCAGCCCATCCAGGCTTAGTGTTGAAAACTGAAGCTCTGATACCATATTGTAACATCCCTGACTAGCCAAGTCGAGACATGCTACTCTGGAAAATGCTTTCATTCTCTACTTAATATACTGTAACATACCCAGCATCCAACTGAGCTATGCCACATAAATTTTTTGAAGTCCATGCAATTAAAATATATACACACAAAACTCTTGCGGAAATTTATATATAAAAACATAAACATATAAATACATTATGTAAATGCATGGATTCATACTGAAATAACAATAAACATATACATGCATAATATACAGGCAATACCCATAAATATAAAGACAATTATAACCACACATAGGATAAACCCATAAAAATAAGCACGTAAATAATAATGCAACATGTAATTTATCACATAATTGATACTTATCTTGGTAATAATATCACCAACTGCGTGCAGACCTTCCACAAACCTCCCAACCTTAGACCACATTTCTCATCAATATTAGTAGTGGGTCACCCATGATATGGGACTAAACTCCACCTGGTAAAGGGATTGCTAACCAGGCTGACTATCACAAACAACAGGAAAGACTCCATTATAGGTGCCAACTCAAACTAATAGCCTACAATCCCTCATTCGCCACATGCCTGATCCACCCCAAGAAGTGTGCCCCTTCTCTTCTCAATAGTCCTTCAGCTGCCCCACTTCCTTTCCGAGATTTAGCAATAGAACGGACATGAAATCTCAAATCCCTCTAGTTGTAGTTGAGAACCTTCATGAAATCAATTCCCATCAATTCTCTCACCTAGAGAGATTGCTCACGGGCCTAACAACCCGCTTCTTCAGTCCATCTCCCAAGCTAACCAAGTACACAAACATGTATGGTTATGGATATAGGTTTAGGTGCAATGACAGGAAGATATGGAGGATAACTCAATGAGTGTGTGAATGATCATGGAAATGATTGGCTAGAATGTCTGAATGATGGAAAATGAACTAAATCCAAACTGTATGTATGCATGTCCCCAACTTGACACTTGTCATGTTGGGAGCTACTTTGGCCCACTTGTCCCCATCCTTAGAACTTACGATAAAATAATTTTCCTTAATTTATGATTTAAGGAATATTAATATAATATTCAGTTTTGGCTTAAGCTCCCTACATTATCCTTTTTTCTTAACTTTA
>SNQJ01S0205027.1:0-12705 GCA_010110895.2 Picea sitchensis | reverse complement strand
AAATGTATAATGGCCTTGTCTAAATTAAATGAGGTCATAGCCTTGTCGACACGAGGTTATGTTTGTCAGATTGTGATGGCAAGATATTTGCGTGACATTGCGATGACATGATATCTACATCATATTGTGACGAAAAGATATTTTCTTCACTTTATGATGAGGGGGATATGTTCGTCATAATGCGATGACAAGGATAGGTTTGTCACATTGTGTCTAGAAGGCTATGGTCTTCGCATAACGACGACATGATATTTTCGTCACATTGTGACAACACGATATTTGCATCATATTGCAATGACATGATATTTGCGTCACATTGTGATGGAATTATATTTGAGACACAATGTAACGAGGAGGCCATGTTCATAAAAATGTGAAGGCAAGGCTATGTTTGTCACATAGCCATGATAAGGCTATGGTCCTCACATTGCAAAGATAGGATATTTGCATCAGAATGTGACAACATGATATTTACATTACATTGCGATGATGTAAATTTTCATCACATTGCAATGACGAGGCTATGTTCATCGCATTTCCATGACAAGGATTGTTCATCACATAGAGGCATGAAGGATATGTTCTTGAAATTGTGAGGACAAGGCTATGTTTGTCACATTGCAACGACAAGGCTATGATTGTGAAATTGCAATGACCAGGGTATGTTTATAACATAACAACGACAAGGCTATGTTTGACACATAGTGAAAATAAGGCTATGTTCATCACATGTTGATGATAGAATATTCTAAACGTATTGTGATCACATAATGTTTTCATCACATTAGGACGACGATGCTATGTTCATCACATTGTAGGATATATTCATCATAGTGTGACAATAAGGCTATGTTATTCAAGTGTGATGATAGGGCTATGCTCTTCATAGTGTGATAATAAGACTTTATTTGCAACGGTGAAATGACAAGGCAATGTTCATCACATTTCGACGATGAGGCTATGTTCATCACATTGAAAAGAGAAGGCTATGTTCAACACATAGTGAGAACAAAGCTATGTTCATCACATTGTGATGACATGATATTTGTATCACATTACGAGGGTATGATATTTGCGTCACATTGCGATAACGAGGCTATGTTCATGACATTGCAACAGCAAGGTTATATTCGTCATAGTGCGATGATAAGGCATGTTTATCACATTGTGATGGTGGGGTTATGTTCATCACATTGGAATGATAAGGCTATGTTTGACACAATGGGACATTACTATGTTGTTCAGATTGTGATGCTACTATGCTCATCACATTACAACATTACTATGTTAGTAATTGGGACAATGCATTAATAATACATTACTATGTTAGTAATTGGGACGATGCGGGAGAAAACCACACAATGATTTTTCTTATATGTCTTGAAGAATTACATTCATTGGAAGCACCAACTTCCTTTGTTTTCCAGTTGCAACTAGAAGGAGGCTTCAACCCCCTAGTTTCTCAGTCTACAACCTGAGGGAAGCTCCAACTCCCCAATTCTTTGGCTACAAGCAAAAGGAGGCTATGACCCCCTATGTTCTCCGGCTACAACCGAAAGGTGGATACAACCACTTGTCCTTGCCCCGTATAACTTCCCTGGTGTGTAAGTAGAATAATGGAACCACTGTCACACTATCACTGTGAGATATATTTTTGTAAACCTGTACCAATTAACCTATAATCAAATTGTACCATAAACAAGTGCATCAACCATGCGCCAACCTGTACCTCAACCTGTAATCAACCTGTACCATAAACAACTGCATCAACCTGTACCATAAACAACTGCATCAACCTGTACAAATAACCTGTACCATGAACAAGTGCATCAACCATGTACCAAGTATGTACCAATCATGTATCAACTACTCATCCACTATGAGTCATCAATATGTACCAATATCATCAACTATACACATCATGTATGTGCCAACTCATCAACTACTTGTCTCAACCATGTACCCAACATGTACCTCAACCAAAAGCCCTCATCAATTTCATCATACAAATATAATTTGTAACTCTGTAATAGACTTGGTGTATATGATCACATACCTGCAAACCTTCCTTAACTTTAACAACAAGAGACTATCATTTTCATCAAACTTTTCTTTAGTCTCACATGACTAGTTTTAGATTAGTCAACAACCCTAATTTGAAATAATCATAACTATGTACCTGTAATGAATAAAGATCTAAAAATAGTACACAATGTTCTTTAGTCTGTTTTATGCAATTCCTCCAGGTTTCACTACTTGGAACCTCTCAGAAAAGGAGTTATAGAAAAAATGGCATACTTTGTTGAATTTTGTCTTATTCTAGAGAGCGAACTTGTAGAGTGTGCCCCGCATGGAATATTTGTTGTATGAATTTGAAAATTTTACATAGAATACTACATAATGTACTCTAACCAACACTTTTGGTTTTACTTAATTTGGATCTGTTATGAAGACGTTATGATGTTTTTACCCGAAACTCTTGTTTTAGACTAGTTTCAGGACTATCCACAAATCCTATTTTCCACGGAGTGTAACTCCAAAAATACAACGACCCACAAGCTAAAATTCGTACCACAAATACTTGGATATGTTTTCTCAATGGAATATCAATTTCACAGTCTGAATCATTCTAGAAAAAAAGTTATTGTGAAAATGGTGAGATGACCTGTAAATAACATACCTTAGAAAGCATCATCAAAAGAATTTATCCTCTCTTGAATTTCGGCCATCTTTACTTCACCTTCTCTCTGAAATTCGGCTTAGATATCATTTGTTTACCTCAATCACATGTAGATATTCAATATTCTCAAGTATGACATAAAATGAGAGAGAGCATTGCCTCTTATTTATACTTTCATGTAGCTTTCTCAAGGGGTTGCCTTTTAACCATCTTAACCCACTTTCCTTATTTTAAGGTTAACCAACTTCTAACCACTTGTCCAATTAGTAATTTATCCATTAAATTTATTATCTAAATAATTTATTTTGTATCCACTTTGACTTATAGTAGACTCATCACTTCACTTTACCTCAAGGGGTTACCTTCTAACCATCTTAAACCACTTTCCTTATTTTAGGGTTAACCCACTTCTAACCACTTGTCAACTTAGTAATTTCTCCATTAACTTTATTATTTAAATAATTTATTTTCTATTCACTTTGAATTATAGTACACTCATCACTTCACTTCATTATTTTCCTTTTAAAAATCTCTTAAACCACTGTGACTACTTTGACCTTTTGGGGCTTCTAGATGACTCATGAGGGTTCTCCAACTTCACATGACCATAACTCTCTAACCGTGAGGAGTTATGTGACGTTCCATGTACCTATGAAAATGGAATGACATGTAATATACATCTAGAATAGTCTTGCATTCAAATATATCAAAACTCATACCATTATCCATCTAACAAACTTGGGTCCATTACCCAAACCTGGGTTCTCCAACGTCTCATGGCCATAACTCTCTAACCGTGAGGAGTTATGTGACATTCCACATACCACCAGAAATGGAAATACATGTACTATCCATATAGAATAGTCTTACCTTCAAATATATTAAAACTCATACCATTATACATTAAACAATTGTGGGTCCATTACCCAAACCTTTGTGCTACTGAAATTCGCTACTAGACTTTCTCCAAGGGTTGAAATCAATCACTAAGGGTGTTATTGGATAAATCCATAAGTGCGGACACAAACCGATCTCCGTAGATCCACCTGGATCTAGAACAAAGCAGGACAGAATAATACTCTTTCCCTATATTTCGACTATTGAATGAACTAGGAGGCAAGAATCATGAACATACCTTATGATCGCTTCCTTTGATCTTTGTTGTTCCAGCTTCGCTCCAATTCTCTTGTGTTGTCAATACCACAACAATACAAACCAATCGAAGTGAAGACAACTTGACATATTCAACAATCAATCTAAGTATATGATCAAGGAGTTATACAATAAAGTAGACTTAGCTTTCTGGGAAAGAGACATATTACTGTATCTTATTGATGGAAAGCAAAATTTACAACCTGAGCCTTGATGTTGCAAACCTCCTTTCGATGGCCCTTGGCTCTGACACACACACTTTCTCACTTGTATGAAGAAGATCAACCACTTTTGATAAACTTGCTGGAGTTCCTAGCTGCTGTAGCTTCAGTCCTTCACACAGTCTTTCACTAATTCTCCAATAAATCTCTTGCTGGTTTGATTCTAACCTTTTCCATGAGAATCCCCTCAATATATAGGAGAGAATGAATTAGTTACTTAGATAAGAATGATCCCAAAATATCAAGAAAGCCAGTACTTAGATAACCATTTGAATGCCATCTCATCCTTCTAGAAGATTCCCTTTTAGAAGGTTCGAGAATTCATCTTTTTCCCTTCTTTAGAAAGAGTTCGCACCCTAACAGTTAGACACAGTGCGAACTTCTCACACCCTGGCTTAAAGCAGCCTGCGAGAATCATGCATTCTCGCAGGCAAATGTATTAGCAGCCTGTGAACCTTCCTCAAAACTGTGATTTCTGGAAAGAGATAAAGGTAACTTTTCTCAGGAGAAAGTTCTAATGAAGACCCTGAGTACATCATCATGACGACCAAAATTATGGGTAACAAAGGGTTGACATCAATCTACAATATCACTTTCCAATAGTTGACATTAATGAAAACCAACAATCCTTACCAACTATCCATCAACCTAAGCCAACTGTCTGACAAACACCACACTTACATGTGTAAGCAACATTATACCGGATAAAAAAAATTACTTATATGAAACAACATACAAGAATTAAACCCATATTAAACTTATATAATTAAGAACACAGTAAATGAGACAAGCACATAAATACACTTGTATTTTATGAAAAATCACCAACTACACGTAGGACTCACACGTTCCTCCTAGCCATAGAATATGTTTCTCATATACTTTCAGCAATAGGTCACCCCCGAATTGGGGATTAACTCCACTAGGGGAAAATGGCTCTGAATGCTAGGCTAAGGTAACACTGTTGCAACTAGCCTATAATCTCCCATTCCCCACATGTTTGTCCCACCCAAGAAAGTGTGCCCCTTCTCTGCTCAACAGTCCCTCAGATGTCGCACTTCCCTTCTAAGGCTTCAACAACAGGCCAGAAAAGAAGTCTCATATCCCTACAACTAATGCCCAATGCACTAGGGAAAAATTCCCATCAAAACTCTCACATGGATAGGATGCTCACGGGCCTAATAACCTGCCTCTTTGACAACAGATCACTCACCTGGAGAGAATTCTCACGGGCCTGAAAACCCGTCTTTTTAACAACAAATATCTCACCTGTAGAGAATGCTCATGGGCATGACAACCCACCTCTTCAATAACAAATCTTTCACCTGGAGAGAATTCTCATGGGCCTGAAAACTCGCCTCTTCGATGGAAAAATACTCTGGTTACAATACAGGAAACCCCTTACAATATTTTCTCCACAGATAAGGTAATAGCCGTCTTTCCTCATTTGGTCCGACCCCTTTTGCACATGAGAAATGAATGACTTCTCCCTAAAAATTATTAGTTTTCGCCTCTCAAAAAACACTAAGGGAAAAAATATATAGTGCATGCCTTAAACTGGACACTTGTCACCTTCATAACTAACTCTAGCCACTTGGTGACTCATTCCCATCCCTTGGAAACTTAGGATAAATAAATATCCATAATCACATTTTTCAGAAATATTATTAAAATATTCCCTTGGACCAAAGTCCCCCCTTTTCCCCTTTTCGGTTGAGTTAGCCCCCATCTCTTTTCGTTTGATTTGTCTATGTGCAACGATGTGATATTATTAATAACTTGAGTTTGATTACATTTTACAAGGATAGGCCCACTGGCCTATTTACGTCCTCKCTCACCARCCTCATAACCACATAGGCTCTCTRGCCTAAAAYACACACACACACACRTAACTCKGTTCGATGCACACTTCCAAGTAATCCCCTTRCAYTTACTCAATTGTGTGCAACACTRTGAAATGTGCACACCCTTCCTTTGATGTGCAACCAGGCACACTTACCCARGTGCACGTAGCAMCRTGAAATGKGTGCACCCTTCCTTTAATGTGCAACCATGTGCACTTACCCAGGTGTGTGCAACACTATGAAATTTTCATACCCATTATTTGATAAAAATCCTYGCRCACTACTTAGGTCCGYGCAAAACCAAAACTTGGTGCCAATGACTCACCAGCCTATATGTACATTTACATTTACAATTGGTACCAAGGGCTCACCAACCTATATGTACAATCACAAAGGGTTTGAATTAGGGACATTACATTGAGGCCCTTCTTATCGCTTTCAATGCTAAGAAAACCCTAATAAATGAATATGGAGTGATTTTCTTCTCCGAGATTAGAGACTTCATAGGTCATAAGAATGTGGCTATGGTCTTTCCTAAAGAAACTTTCTCAACCTATTCCTGCGTTGAAGACATTATCTCAATTGGTTACAATAACTAATACTTCTTAAAGATAGTAATTGAATGCTTTCCACCTAAGGTAAATTAACTATTTATTTACTTCCCTATTATTATTACATATGAATTGAAATTGGTCACTTTTGTTATATTTTAATTTGATCAAGATACTATCGAGACATTTGTATGTTTTATTTGTATTTTTGTGGCATTGTAATTTCTTGAGAAAGATATCTATTGATCGAGCACAGGTCGAGGAGAGTTCCTAATTTGAATCAATATTCTTTAGTTAAAATAGATGTATGTTGGTTTTAAAATTGTTAAAATACAAACAAACCCAAAGAGGAAGTGGAACAAATCCCCTTATAAAAAGGACAATTGGAGAGACCATAGAAACAATAATTGCTAATAGAAAAAAAGGTGTTGAACAATGATTGAATGAGAAGATACAAATAATTTGAAGGAGAAAGAAAATATACAATTTCCACTCTTCACTTATCACCCATAGGCCCCACAATTTCATTTGACATGGCAATAGATAGATTATTACAAATAATTGCATTAATTTAATGCTTGCCCCTAATTACTTCAAATTTTTTGGACATGGACTTATATTGTAGGCTAATGTTGCACTTGGATGTCAAGCAACACAATATATATTAACTATTCAACACTAAGTTACATTACAAATTTTTGTAATTCATTTGAACTTGTTGAGTGTTGTTCCATTGTATTTGCTCCTCTAGCAAGTCCATTACATTGTTTGAACAAATATTATTGTTTCTATAGTTGTATCCACTGTATGAGACTTTAGGGCATGCATGCTTGGTGTTCTCATGGTGAATACAGTGGGAGAAAATGATGATGAAGACATTGGGAGGCAATGAGGACAATGACTACACCATTGCCATCATCATGCATTTGGAGTGCTAAATAGTTTATGATTAGCAAAACAACATTTTAAATTGTTCAATGAATTTTGAACTTATGCATTTTACACTATTCTAATCTCCAATAGACTTTAAAAATAAACATTTCAACATTTTTACCTTATAATGATGTACTTTTTACATCTTCAAGGACTTATAATATTAAGATATAAAATTTAAATCAATTTAACAAAATTGACTCTATAACTTATTTCATTACCATACACACAATAAAAATCATGAAAACTATTAACTTCTATATAAAATTGATAAGTTTACACCATCCATTTTAAATGGATAATTAATTATGCTTCTAGTTTTGAATCATTATAAACACTCAAAGATATACTCATTAATATTGTATATATTCCAAATCAAACTCTTCATAACAACTAATATACACTTGAAACTATATACTCATTAATATTATATATATTGAAATAGGCCTTGTCTAATTGTTCTAAGTTTTATTTGACAACATAAATGTGCATGAAATCACAACATTTTGTTGTTTAAATTGTATTTGTAGAAATGGAGCACTCAGATTACACATATTTAACCACTCAAATATGCAAACCCAATAGTATCTCGTCGGATTTTGGGAAAATATCCCTAGAAAAAAGGGAAAAAACGTAGTACATTTAGACTACGGCATTGAAATAGGGGTTGTCTAATTTTTCTACATTTTTTCGCTCGTCGTCGGAATCTGACAACATAATCCACATGGAATCACAACTTTTTATTATTTAAATTTAATTTCTGAATGCAGAAATTGATTCACATGCTGAAAAACCTATGAAGCACTTGGATTACACATATTTAACCACTCAAATTTGCAGACCCAACAATATCTCTTCGGATTTCAGAAAAATATCCTCGGAAAAAGGAAAAAACATAGCACATTTAGACTACGACATTTAAATAGGCGATGTCTAATTGTTCTACGTTTTTTCCCTCTTCGTCGGAATCCAACAACATAAATCCGCACAAAATCACAACTTGTTTTTATGTAAATTTCATTTATGAATGTATAAATGGATTCTTCATGCTGAAAAACCTTTAGAGCACTCGGATTACACATATTTAACCACTCAAATGTGCAGACCCAACAATATCTTGTTAGATTTCAAGCAAATATCCTCAGAAAATATAACAGGAAAAGCGAAAAAATGCAGCACATTTAGACTACAACATTGAAATAGGCATTTTCTAAATCGCAACATTTTTTGTTTAAATTGCATTTATGAATGCATAAATGGATTCAGTGTGCTGAACAACGTATGGAGCACTCAGATTACACATATTTAACCACTCAAATCTGCAAACCGAACAACATCTCACCAGATTTCGGGTAAATATCCCCAGAAAATATAACCGGAAAATGGAAAAAAACGCAGCACAATTAGACTACGACATTGAAATAGGCGTTGTCTAATTGTTCTATGTTTTTTCCCTCTTTGTCGGAATCTGACAACATAAATTTGAACGAAATCATAATTTTTTGTTGTTTAAATTGCATTTATGAATGCAAAAATGGATTCAACGTGTTGAAAAACCTCTCAAGCACTCGGATTACACAAGATTTAACCACTCAAATTTGTAGACCCAACAATATCTTGTCATATTTCGAGCAAATATCCCTGAAAAATATAACCAGAAAATGGAAAAAAGCTAGCACATTTAGACTACGACATTGAAATATGTCTCGTCTAATTGTTTTGTGTTTTTCCCCTCTTCTTCGGAATCTGACAACATAAATTCGGACAAAATCACAATTTTTTTTTGTTTAAATTGCATTTATGAATGCAGAAATGAATTAAACCTGCTGAAAAACCTTTGGAGCACTAGGATTACACACATTTAACCACTCAAATCTGCAGACTCAACAATATGTATTTCATCATCATATACACCACACCAATCACCTCTAGAGCACTCAAATTATACACATTTAACCACTCAAATCTGCAGACCCAACAATATGTATTTCATCATCATATACACCACACCAATCATCTAAATTTTAGTTTAAGATAAAATATTAATAACCCTTGTGAATAATAACTCAAATGAACATTAAAAATAAGTTATTAAATCCTTTTTCATTGGTAAGGGTGGTTTTTTTTTTTGGCAAGTCAAAGTTTCACTTTTCTCCATTGTTTAAAAGATGAAACTTTGACCTCTGACATAGTTCATACATATTTAAAACCAATTTTGACCAAATAAACATAACATAACAGTATGAGTAGCCCTTATCTAAGGGCACTCAAAACTTATTTTGACTGAATAAACATAAACATATGCCCCTTAACCCACGCCATTCAAATGTAGTCTCTGTTGTCATTTTGTGCGCGCTCTCTAAGGTATAGTCATTGTCATTTTGTGCGCGCTCTGTAAGGTATAGTCAGCAAAGTCTAAATGAAAGCTTTTACTGGAACAGTCCTTTCAATTTCATTTTCTATCTTCATTCGCGCAGTTTCTAAGAGCAAAACGTACACAAATTTGGTACTAACATTATGACAGTGCATGAATGTTCTCAAGAGTATGCGCCCTTCCCGTTTATTTGTAATTTCAATGACAGAGGGTTGGTTGGTCGACGTTGGAAACCATTATTTACAACGGTCACATGGCAGCATTTAATAACTTGCGAATACTATTTATTTTCTCTGTAGCAGTGGTAGGCATAATTCATTTATGAAGTTAAATATGTAGCAATCTTATTTCTGTCGTTGGAATCCTTGATTTTACATGTCAAATTTTGGGTTAATCTAGAATTTTAATGGATTTTATAAATATATGGGTTGATTTAAGTTGTGAAAAACTCACTGATTCATCAATCAATAATTGATAATCTATAAGGAGTAGGTATTCACTCTGGTCTAACATTAAATATCTGTTAATTGCTTATGAATTAATAATTGATAATCTATAAGGAGTAGGTATTCATTTTGGTCAAATATTAAATATAGGTTAATCGCTTTAAGAGATGTTCTACAGTTTATAGTTTGTTTATTTAAAAATTCAACATGTTATTCCAGGGATCGAATTTGGGTAATTTTAATTCTTCTGATTTATATTTACTTAAGTCACATAATCTTTGTAATTGATATTCAAGCATATAAAAAATAACCAAAACTTAAAATGTTTAGACTACGACTCAAAAAAACAAAACTTTAAAATGTTCAGACTAGCTAAAAAACCAAAACTTTAAAATGTTTAGACTACTGCTCAAAAGATTGTTCAATGATAATAAAAAAACCCTTTACTAAGCTGTAAAATGCACAACTCAAACCAAAAAAAATATAGGAAAAAAATAAAAGAAGCCCAACACACACTTAAAACCTCATGCTACAGTAAACAATGAATCATTATTATCAAGTTTATGTAATAAAAAATTTCACACATGTTAATTCTTGTTAATAATTTAAATTTGGCAATCATATGGCTTTAGAGTGATCATATGTTTTTACAGTGATTTCTTAATATGATTAGGTAAATGTGAAAAAGTAAACAGTTTAAATGATGCATTCATAAATGCAAAGAAGTTTTGAACAATTAATCTTATCCATTGATTTAAGAAGACCACTAAAAATATGCTAACATATTTTATTGCTAGCCACCAATTTAGGTTTTTAGATTAAAAAATCATTAATTATGCACATTTTCTATGGATGTAAACCTATAGACGTAATTACAAGGGCCACATCTCTCGTGTCACGGCTAACTATATAAATACTTATGGCCTCTACGTGCAGAGCGGGCTCAGAATTCATAAACAGTTCATATTTGCCATGGCTCCAATAACACCCTTGTGGCAAATTGCTAAATTGAGGTTTATAGAAATTGATTTGCTGGTGGGAATCTTGTTGTTGGCGTTCGTCAATGCGGTGGCTGCTGCAGCTCCGCCTGAATGGGTTGGGGACTTTCGCTCCGTGAAGGACGTCATCGTTACAAGGGCGATTGAGATTCTTCTGGCGTGCTCTATGGTCGGCGTAGGGCTGTTTTATATCATTCGCCATCGACCCCGCCACCATTGTTATCTCGTAGACTTTACTTGTTACAAGCCGCCGGCGGAGCGAGAGGTGAACACTGAGATGAGCATATATTTTAGCGGCAGACACGAGCCCTTGAACGTGGCTAATGCAAATTTTGAGTGGAGAATCTATCTGCGATCGGGCCTGGGGGAAGAAACGTGCGGCCCGCGCTTCCTTTTCAATGATGAAACGGTTGCGACGTTGGAGGAAGCGTGGGTGGAGATGGAGGAGAGCTTCGTGGCCGTTCTCGACGAGCTGTTCGCCAAGACCCGCGTGAAGCCTTCGGAGATCGACATTCTGATCGTCAACGTCTCTACTTTCAGCCCGGCGCCGTCGCTGGCAGCGTGGATCATGAACCGATATAAGATGAAAGAAAGCGTCAAGACCTTCAATCTCTCGGGCATGGGCTGCAGTGCTAACGTCATAGCCGTAGACATGGCCAAGGACCTCTTCAAGATCTACCGCGATTCCTACGCTCTCCTCGTCGGCACCGAGAACATAACCCTGAACGCCAATTATGAGGGCAACGATAAATCTATGATGGTCACCAAATGTCTCTTCAGAGTCGGCGGAAACGCGGTGCTTCTATCGAACAAAGCAAAGGACGCAGCCCGGGCAAAGATGAAGCTCCTGCACGTTGTGAGGACGAATGTCGCGGCGGACGACGAGGCCTACGGCTGCGTCATGTCAAAGGAAGATGCCGAGGGTTTCTATGGCGTCGGCCTTTGCACGTCGCTCATCGACGTCGCAGGAGGTGCCGTGAGGAGGAACATGGCCACATTGGGCCCCAAAGTTCTCCCCATAACGGAGCAGCTCTACTATGCCTATAATATGATATGCATCAAGGTCTTGAAGCTGAATTTGAGGCCTTATATTCCTAATTTCAGGCTCGCCTTCCAGCATTTCTGCATTCATCCCGGGGGTCGAACCGTGATCAGCGGAATCGGGAAAAGCCTGCAACTAACTGATTACGACTTGGAACCCTCTCGGATGGCTCTCTATCGGTTCGGGAACACCTCTACCAGCGGGCTCTGGTATGAAGTGGCTTACATGGAAGCTAAGCGACGCTTTAAGGCGGGAGATCGCATTTGGCAGATAGCACTGGGTTCAGGATTCAAGTGTAACAGCGCTGTCTGGAAAGTGATGAGAGACACCGATCCTTTGGAGAGTACTGTTTGGGATGATCGCATCCACCGGTATCCTTGTAATACTCGTAAAGATTACACTGATGATTACTGTAACAAATGGTCTGATCGATTACGAGCATGAATTCATGCAAAGCTAAGATC
>SNQJ01S0205025.1:0-16515 GCA_010110895.2 Picea sitchensis | reverse complement strand
TAGAACCTACAATTACAAAGAAGTACAAAAGAACATGTTGAACTAAAAAATTTCAAGAGGAGCCAGTTGGAATAGGTGGGTGGCCACCAATATCCACACAGATCAATCCTCCCCCCTTAGGAAGGAATGGTCTCCATTGTTTTGAGTTCCCCCATTAGGTGAGGAAAATTCTACTGAATTTGGACTTGAGTGAGCCCCTTTCATTGGTAGAGTAATTGCCCTACCTTGACAACCTGATAAAGTTGGATCCTATGTTGGTGAGGGCCCTTGACATGTGTGTCCACTATCTGATCAGTGGATTCTTGTTCCATGCAGTCAGGTTTGAGCTCTGTTGGTGGCAGTTGTTTGATGATCTCTGAGGTGTCCAATAATGGTGGAAAATATGGCCGAAGGAGGTCTACATTGAATAGTGGGTGAAATCCAAGGAAGGGTGGAGTATTGAGCTCAAAATCATTTCTACCCACAGCCTTGGTGATAGTGTAAGGGCCATAGCAAAGTGGGTGGAGATTTTGATGGGGCCCTGTAAGATGCTCATTCTCCAAATGTAACTAGACTTTGTCTCCAACTTGAAACTAGTGCAGTACCTTGTGTTGATCATGGCGCTTTTTGTACTTAGCATTGGCTTTATGAAAAATCTCCTAGACCTATTGGCGGATGTGATTAATCTTCTCAATGAATCTGGTGGATTTTTCAGTCTCAGACTAAACATGGGAAGAGTCTATCTATGTGGTGGCAAGAGGTAGTGCAACATCAATGGGACACAAGGGTTGGAATCCTAGCCCTACTTGAAATGGGCTATGGTCAGTGGAGCTATGGAGAGCTTTGTTGTATTTAATATTCCAGATATAAAAAAGTATGCAGAACATAAATAAATATCTAGAAATGGAATATGAACAACAGTATAACTAGAACAACACCACAATAATACCAAAATGATACCATAATAATACCAAAAAGATCACTTTGATTACTGAGAACAATGTTCACTTACCTCTTCAAGGGGGAAACCTCGAGCAGAGAAGATCTCTATTACAATAATATCCAAGACAAAAGTTCACATACCCTCTACTCCTATTTATACTAAATATGCCTATCAAAAGAACCATCTAAAGGAAGATCCTTCTAGAAGTGAAATATTTTATTAGGTCTTCTTACATTGGACTTATTCTTCCTTATTGTTAGGCATTATTAATATTCACCTTTATTACATGGAAATATATTATTCTACCTATGTGAGGGGTTAGGTCCCTAACATGTCCTCCCCCTTAAAAACAACCTTGTCCTCAAGGCTTGAGATGGGGAAATTGTTGTAGAATGGTAGTTGGTTCCCAAGTGGCATTTGTTGGAGTTGTATCATTCAACTGGACTAACACTTCCTTGATGGTTCGCTAACGCAAACAATGCTCACGATGGTCCAAAAATGTTTGTGGTTGTAGCCAAATGGAGCCTTCTTTGTCCAACTCGGGAAGGTTGGTTTGGTTTTGACACTGAGTTCCAATAACCTTCTTTAAGAAGGAAACATGAAAACCAAGATGGAGCTTATAATGACTGGGAAAATCTAACTAATAGGCCACCTGTCCCACATGCTTGAGAATGGTATAAGGACCATAAATTTTGGATGCTAGTTTCTGATAATGGTCACCCTTGATGAAATTTTTCTTGTAGGGTTGTATTTGAAGAAACACTTGATCTCCTTCTGCAAATTGACGTTCAAAGTGACCTTGATTTGCTTGTTTCTTCATGTGATTTTGGGGCATGACCAAATTCTCTTTGAGGATACGAAGAATAGCCTCTTGAAATGTAAGCATTTGGTCAACCACCTAGACCTTCAAGACACCCGGAAACTATGAGATAACTGAAGGTGGATTTTTTCCATATACCGCTTCCAAAGAAGTCCTGCAGGTAGTTGTATGGTACGAAGTGTTGTACCACCATTAAGCTAGTGGTAACCATTGAGCCCGCTGATTTTTACTTTTTGATGCAAAACACCTCAAATATGTTTCCAAACACTTGTTGACAATTTCAGTTTGACCATCAATTTGGGGATGATAAGTTGTGCTGAGATGCAATTGGGTGCCTTGTAGATTGAACAGTTCTTGCCAAAAAGTGTTGGTGAAAGTTGGGTTTTTTTCATAGACAATAGAATGTGACATGCCATGAAGATTGAAGACCTGATAAATGAAAATTTGAGCAACAGTGGATGTTGTAAATGGGTGTTGAAGAGCACACAAATGAGCATAATTTGACAGATGACCAATTATCACCATGATGACTGATTTATTGCCCGATTTAGGTAAGACTACAATAAAATCCATAGTGATATCCTGCCAATTAGTAGGTGGGATTGGAAACGGTTGTAGTGTGCCAGGACATTTGATTGTTTCACCTTTTTTGTGTTGACACACATCACATTCAACCACAAAATTATGAATGTCTTGTTTCATACCATCCAAGAAAAAAGAACGTTTGACCCTGTCATATGTTTTGGTAAACCCAGAGTGCCCAGTTGTGGGTGTATCATGAAGCTTAGAAAGTACTGTGGACTTAAGTTTTGATTGTTTACTTAAATACAAATGGCCTTTGTATCGAAGCTCATCATTGAGCCAAGAGTACCATGGGGAAACTAGAGAATTGGACTGCAATTTTTTTATTAGATGTGAACTTTTGGGATCATGTAGCCATTCTTGGTGAACGACTTGGAGCCAATATGGTACAATGAAGGATAGAGAAAAAATGGACCCTACATTTTCATATTTTCTCGAAAGTGCATAAGAAACCACATTGTCTTTTCCTTTCTTGTAAATGATCTCATAATCATATCCAAGAGCTTAGTCACCCATTTTTGTTGCTCTGGGGAGGAAAGGCGTTGTTCTAGAAAAAACTCGAGGCTTTGATGATCTTTCTTAATTTGGAAGCATTGCCCCAATATATACGGGTTCCAAAGATCCACGACATGCATAATAGCCAAAATTTCCTTTACATAGATTCATTTTTCCAAATTGTGCTCGGACAATTGTTTACAAGTAAAGGCCAAAGGTTGACCCTCTTGCATAAGGACATTGCCAATTCCTTTCCCGAAAGCATCACATTCCAGGACAAAGATCTTTGTGAAATCAGGAAGGGCCAGGACTGGAGTGGTGCACATGGCCATCTTCAAGGTTTGACAATCCTGAGCAGCTGTTGGATTCCAAGTGAAAGAATTCTTTTTAAAGAGTGTAGTGAGAGTTATTGCAATCTTTCCATAATTCTTAACAAACTTATGATAATAACCTGTTAAACCAAGAAATACACACAATATTTTGAGAGTCTTTGGGTGAGGCCAATATTGCATAGCTTCAATATTTTTAGGATCCACGCTAACGCTGGCCTTGCCAACAAGATGACCCAAGTACTCGACTTCTGAGGCACCCAAAAGCACATTTAGATTATTTGAGGAAAATTTGGTGTTGAGAGAGTATATGGAGAACTCGATCAACATGAGAAATATGGGTTGTCCAAGTTTTACTATAGATGAGGATATCATCAAATAAAACTAATACAAAATGACAAAGAAAAGGACGGAAGACATGATTCATGAGACTTTGGAAAGTGGAGGGAGCATTATACAAGCCAAATGACATGACCAAAAGATCATAGTCACCCTCATGAGTTCTAAATGCAGTCTTAGGAATGTCTTCCTCTTTCATATGGATCTGGTGGTAACCAGAACAAAGATCAAGTTTAGTAACGAACTAGATGCCACTCAATTCATCCAAGAGGTCATCAATGACATGAATGGGAAATTTGTCTTTAATGGTGAGTTTGTTGAGGGCACGAAATTTAGGACATATGCAACTAGAACCTTATTTCTTAAGGACCATGACCATAGGTGAAGAGTAGGGGCTCGTACTAGGGCGGATAACACCTGTGTTCAGGAGGTCTTGAACAATTTTCTAAATTTCATTTTTTGGGGAAAACGGGTGATGATAGGGACGGATATTGGGCAGAAGGATTCCTGGGGCAAGGGGAATGGAATGATAATGAACACCACAGGAAGGAGGAAGACCCTGGGGAGTGGAAAAAACCACTTGATGTTTAGAGAGGATGGATTGGAGGTCCTGCAACATAGAGGGTCTCTAAGTTGTTTGTATGGCATGGAGTTGGTAAATAATACCAGAATGATTCTTTTTGAGCAACTTTTCCATGCGATGGGAACTAATGATCTTCGGGGAACCAATGGTGATTCCTTGGAACTTATATTGTTGGCCCTCCTGGTCAAATTTCATGATTAATTCCTTAAAATCCATGAGAATGGGACCCAAATTCCTAAGCCATTCTATACCCAAAACAATGTCACAACCTCCCATTTCGATAGCAAACATATGAGATTTTTGGTGGTATTCACTAATTTGGAGACACACATTTTCACAACGCCCTCCACATTTCATGGACCCACCATTGGCAATCATGATTTGAAAATTATTCACTGCACGAATATAGAAATTAGTTTCTTGGGAAATGTGGCGATGAATAAAATTATGGGTGCTTCCACTATCAACAAGAATGATGACCTTCATATGCTTGATGTAACCAAATATCTTGAGGGTTTGGGGAGTAGAAAAGCCAATGAGAGAATTTAGGGAAATGACTGGTTCTACTTCGGGAGGGTCTGAGGCAGGGGTTATGTCAGTAGGTTCAAGTGACACTGACACAAGGGGAGCCTCAACATCCATTTCTAAAACATCATCAAAATTATAACAAAGGTCTTTGAGTTGGCGTTCATCCATTTCGGCCCTAGTCAATTTTTGGATCTTTAGTGATTCCTTATCTCTTTTAGTAGTTTCCACCCAACTCTAAGGCCGATCAATGAGGACATGAGCACGAATCTCATCCTTGAGGCCACTGATAAAAAATTCTCAGAAAAAAGCATCAGACATGCCCTCTGTACGAAAATCTAGTCGCTCAAAAGAACCTATAAAGTCTTCCATTGTGCCAGATTGTTTCAACTTTTCCAAATGACCTAAATGGTTAGTGTCAGTGCCAAAGCATTCATAAATATCTGCCACAAAGTGTGTCCAAGCCACATACCCTTGGAGGGAATTTTTTCTCCATTGCCACCATTGCCAACATTCTTGATCTATATGGAGAAAACCATACCAGAGTTTGGCCAACTCATCTATAATTCCATACAAAGAGAAATAATGTTCCATTTGAGTTACCCGGCCAGTGGGATCTGATTCAAATTTGGTCACATCCACACGCGGAAGGCGTAGGTCACGTTGAAGTGACGGGGATAAAAATTATGGGCATGAGAGAAATATTTACCTTCGGTACGCAAAGGTGGGTCAAATAAAGGAATATCTGCAGGGATATGCATCTTGGCACAAATCATCGTAGTGACAGATTCAAGCTGGGTAGTAATGTCTTGTTTGAGTTCTGTAGTGAAAAATGATGGCTATGACTGTAGTGAAACATTATGGGCATGACTGCCACCATTTCTTAAAAATGATAGGTATGACTACAGTGATGAAATGCCCAAATGATTAACAAGAAGAAATGCGTAGTAATTTCGCAACTCAAATGCAGGAGACATAGTTGCATTGCAATAAAACTTGTATGTTCTGGTTTTTTTTTCCTTCCCAAGGGTCAGGTATTCAGGGGTTCTACAGACAAGGGTTTTACCTGTGCTATAGCTCTCTGATATATGTGTGAGGTCCAACAGTAGTACTCGTCCCAATATCTCAGGGAACCAACTGAGGAGGCTAGACTGTGACCTTATCTATACTACCCAACTACCCAGGTACTAGAGAGTATATTCTCAAGTGTTGTTCTTGGTGGAACTATAACAGTCAGGTGATCAATCGGTTTATCTATGGAGTGATTCAAGAGATCTAGGTTGATCTGTATACATGTGTTTTCTGATGCACTACCACTTGAAGGGGTACCAACATGGGTTACAAGGGTGGCCAACAGATTTTCACTTAAGTACTACTTTTACTTCCTATGTGTATGAATCCCTGACCATGGGTTTATGCATGTAATGATAGATCTTTGTATCTTAAAGACATCGGAATACGTCTCTACCTTGAAAAAAAATTAACCCACAATTTTATGCCGAGGAAGGTGCTCTGATACCACTTGTAATATTCCAGATATAAAAAAGTATGAAGAATAGAAATAAATATATAGAAATGGTAGATGAACAACAATATAACCAAAACAACACCACAATAATACCAAAATGATACCAGAATAATACCAGAAAGAGCACTTTGATTACTGAGAACAATGTTCACTTGCCTCTTCGAGGGGGAAAACTCCAGTAGAGCATAACTCTATTACAATAATATCCAAGAAAAAATTTCTCATACCCTCAACTCCTGTTTATACTAAATATGTCTATCAAAAGAACCATCTAGAGGAAGATTCTTCTAGAAGAAAAATCTTCTATTAGGTCTTCTTACATTGGACTTATTCTTCCTTATTTCTAGGCCTTATTAATATTGACCTTTATTACATGGAAATATATTATTCTACCTACGTGAGGGGTTTTGTCCCTAACATTGTAACTATGTTGAACATAGGGGAGACTCTCATCCCATGTATGCAAATGCTTAGAGTTGTACATGCACAAGATGTGCACAATCATGTGATTGATGACCTTTGTTTGGTCATCTATTTGGGGGTGGAAAGCAGTGGATTTAGTGAGCTTCGTGTCCAACAATGACGAGAGACTCGACCAAAATGTGCTGAGAAACTTCTATCTCAGTCGAAGATGATGGTATGTGGTATCCAAAAATGGACCCACACTCATTCGAAGAAGAGCTTGGTAGTATCTATTGTTGTGATATTCTTCTTACATGCTGTGAGGATGGCCATCTTCAAGAACCGATCAACGACCACAAATACACAATCATTGTCTTTCTTAGTGGATGGAAGGCTAGAAATGTAATCCCTTGATATGGATTCCCAAGGCTTCTTGGGAGTAGGAAGAGGGATGTATAAGCCTTTCTTCTTGATGGTGGGCTTGGAAATGGCACAGGTAGTGAAAGATCTGATATACTTGATGACATTCTGTCAATGTTTTTTCCAATAAAAATGTTTCTGTAGAACGACCACAGTTTTCTCGATGCTAGACTTTCATGCTATACAAATGTAGTGGGCTTCCAAAATCATCTTTGCATGCTCTCTTGTAGGAACACAGAGATGGACCAGATGGCATAATAGTATGTCATTAATGCAAAAATCGGTGATAGTCGCACCTGTACCCAAGAGATGATAGGTGGTGGTGAATTCCAGATCTTGCTTATAAAGTTGGGTCCACTTAGATGCCTCATGTCCATAGGAATGGAGAACAATGGTGAGTGCAACCATGAGAGTTCGACTAAGGTATTCAATGACATGATTCGAGCTCCTGGTCTTATACTTGATGTTGAGATGGAACTTTTGCAGGTAGGTGGACCACTTATGATGGCGGTCATTCTGAGATTTCCCCTATGTCTGTATAAACTACAGAGGCTTGTGATGGATGATCATCTCCTTTCCCAGAATGTAATGTTTCCATTGATGACAGGCTTGTACAATGGAATACATTTCCTTGTCATAGGTGGGGTATTTCTGGACAGTATTAGACAGTGTATCACTATGGTATGCCACCGGATGACCGTGTTGAGTGAGAACTATGCCTACAACATAATCAAATGCATTGGTCTCAATATCTAATGGTTGTTTCAGATCGGGCAATGAGAGTAATGGAGCTGAGCACAAGCGATGCTTCAAATTATCGAATGCTTGTTGTTGTTACTTCCCCCACACGAAATTTTCCCTGCCACCACTCTTGGTCACTTGGCTAAGGGCCCATGCAATATGGGAGAATCCCAACATGAAATTTCGGTAGAAGTTGGCCAGTCCCAAGAAGCTCCAAATATCGGTTAGTGTGGTCGGGGATGGCCACTCACAACTGACATGGATCTTAGTTGGATCAACATGTACCCCATGCTCATTAACAATGTATCCCAATTATTGGACCTTGTTCATGACAAAGGAGCATTTTTCCAAGTTGGAATATAGCGTATGTTGTTGCAGAGTGATCAAAACCTACTGAATATGCCACATGTGCTCCTCCCATGTTCTGCTAAATATGAGGATGTCATCCAAATATACCACCACAAAAGAGTTGGTGAATACATCATCCATCAACCTCATGAAAGTGGTTTGTGTGTTTGTTAAGCCAAAGGGCATGACTAGCCATTCGAAGATACCTTCTTTAGATTTGAAAATTGTCTTCCATACATTAGTTGGTTCGATGGGAACCTGGTGGTAGCTAGAATTTAGGTCAATCTTGCTGAAGAACTTCTCCCCCTTGAATTGGTAAAGAAGGTCATCAATCTTGGCAATTGGGTACTGATTCCTGACGCTGATTTTTTTTAATGCTTTGTAATCAATGCAGATTCGCTAGGTCCCATCCTTCTTCTGCACCAGTACAATCAGGCTTTCGCAAGGGGAGGAGATGGGTTTGATGTGACCCTTTTTAAGAAGCGCTTGGATCTGATGCCTGATTTCATCATTTTCCATCAAAGAGCGACAATAGAATGGTCCATGAGGTAGAGGTGAACAAGGGGTCAGGTCAATTGGATGCTTGACTTGGTAGTGCATCAGTACCCCGATGGGCGAGGAGAAGATGTCTTTGTACTCTTCCACGATCCCACCCACTTGTTTTTGTTGTAAAGAGAGGCTCTGTGTAGAGGCCACAGATGTGGTGGTGACCTTCTACTTACTATGAGCATGGATCACAATGAAGAATAACTTCCTGGTATGTGAAATGATCTTACTACATTGCTTAGCAGAGATTAAAGAAATAGCAATAGGCGGCTCTACCTCTAGTATCCTGTACAAACTTCTACCCAAAGTAATAATAACACTATGGGGTCTACAATCATGCACATCATGATGCTTCTAAAAATATGGTTGTCTAAAAATAAAATCACAAAATTCAAGGGGAGAAATATCACACAATACCTCGTCTTTGAAAGGCTTGATGTCGTAGTGCATACAACAATGTTGGCTAACACAAAGATCTCTTCCTTGGTGAAGCCAAGCGAAGGTGTAGAGTTGTGGGTGTGGCATCATCGAAAGGTACAATCGCTTGACGACCTTTGCTGAGATCAGGTTGTTCTGAATACCACTATCTAAAATTAAATGAAGTGGAGCCCCCTTTACCCACATCTGTGAGTGAAAAATGCATTCCCCTTCCTCTAGTTCTTCTGGTTCGCTTGGATGGAATTTGGTGGTAGTGACAGTGGCACTAGGTTTAACATCAATAATTCACTTCCCTCCTTTTTCATTTGATTCAGAGTCATAATCAACCTCGGACTCAGATTCCTTCATCTTGGCCACAAGTGACTTCTTGGAGTGGCATTATTCACTATTGTGCCAAGGGATTTTATGGTATTCATACCAATTTCCTGCATCCTTATTCATATTTTAATTACCCTTCTTTTGTTGCGTCTTGGAATGGTTGTCTCGAGAGTGACCATATTTTCTCTGTCCCTTTCCATGTGGGTTGGGGTTGCCTTTGTCCTGTTTCGGCTGTGAGGGGTTTATAGATGCAAACTCTCACCTCTTTTGGTTAAATTTCTACTCGATCTTGACGACATATCTATAATTCGTACCCAATGAGGCGATGTTCAAAAAATCCATTTCTGTTTGAATGTATCTATGCAAACATTCGTAGTATTTGAGCACCAGATGTAGCTCATAGTCTTTAAAGCCCAATTTGGTGCGCATGGTATGGAAAATATTGGTGAAAGTTGGTATTCTCAGGTCCCTTTCTTGACATAGGGTGGTCCATCGAGTGTATTGGTCCTCGTAGCTTCCAACGAGGTAATACTATTCTTTAATGGCATCCTAGAAGAAATACCATATAGGGGAAACCACAAATAGTTCATATTCCTATATGGCCCTTTTCTCAGAGTAAGTATCCCACCAGTCCTTAACATGGGGGGCGACTTTGAGGAGTGCAAAAGTAATATTTTCCCTATCCGAAAAATTGTGGACTGAAAAATAACCTTCAAGAAGATTCAACCATTTATCTACAACATTTGCATCTATCACTCCTTCAAATAAAAAAATATCAAAATTTACATGTACCTTGAAGGGGGTTGCATGGCCGCTTGATGAAGATGCTTCTCTTGTGGGCAGTCGTCGAAGGATCTGTGCAAAGTTGTCCATCATTTCATTCCTTTGTCGCGTGAGGGATTCCTTGAGCAACATTTTAAAAGGATATCCTACTCCATCATCTTTATTTTTTTCCCCCATGGGTTTTTTTTGGGCTCGGTGTGACCGATCTTGCAACAAATCAATTGGTTCGAGTCCCAACTTCTTGTACCCAGATCTTGTCAGGGACATGCATGAAAAAAAATGAAGAGAAGACCCCTATGATAACACTAATCCATATTTAGGAGAGGAATAAACTTATTAACAAACTGAATACAATAAACAAAGAGATATGAAGAACAACACAGATATCCAGTGAACAATATCTTCTATTGAATAAAAGAAATAGGATGAAACTGTAAAACTGTAGGACTGAAACACCTACTCGAATGGTGGTAGCTATATATGAAAAGAGATGTGGTTTCTACGTGCATCCGTCTGAGAAGAATGATTACAATGAGGCTCCAAAGGCCTTTTTGATATTATTCATGAATGCCAAAAACCTATACATCCAAAAACCTAACCCTGGGAGGTGAAACGACAAACATTATGTGGGCCCTTATGGATAAGTTGGTACCTCAACTTCTCGAGGTTGTAACTTTTGCATACGACTTATGTTTAAGGCATGTGATAGCCCATTGGAAAGGTCTTTTAAAGAAATACACATTACGCCATCAAACACTAACTCTATCTATAGTTTGACTGTGGAGAGAAAAAAAAACAATGTTTAGAGCCCCAAAACGGGCCTGGAAGTACAACAAGATGTGCTGACATGAAAACATATAAAATAAGCCAATTGGATTAGGTGGGAGGCCACTAGTATCCACCTGGAAGATGTTTAGGGCTTTGGACAGCCCTGGAAATGTACAACCCACAATTACAAAGAATTACAGAAGAACGTGATGAACTAAAAAATGTCAAGAGGAGCCAGTTGGAATAGGGGGATGGCCACCAATATCCACCTGGATCAAGAAACTTAAAAAACTCAAAGAAGAAGTGATAAAGTGGCTGACTGATAAAAAGAAGAAGATAAAATCTGAAATTTGGCATATTGACATGAAATTGGGAGAGATCTTTAGAAATTACCCTTCTCAAATATTCTCTATAACAAATAAAGAACTTATTAGTTCCTTAGAGAAAAGGAAAGTGGATATTTTAAGGTTGGATGGATAAACATGGCATCTTATAATTCAGGCCATTTGGCTCCAAAGTGGGGATAAGAACACTAACTATTTTCACAAATTTGTTGAACATAGAAGGTTCACTAATACTATTTGGGAATTAACTGATTTGGAAGGCCACAATTTGATCTTAGGTCTATTGCTTTTAAGTGTTTCAGGACTATGTACAAAGAAGTAGATAAGGAGGATGCACTTACTCAATTCAGAGTTATAAAGGATGTGCCTCGTATTTTCAAAGATGACAAAAGTGATGAAGTGGGGTAACATGTTACTCTCGAGGAAGTAGAGGAAACTATTTCAATAATTCCAAAGGACAAAAGTATTGGTCTTAATGGGTGGACCCAAGAACTATTCCCCATTTCTTTGATATTATGGGGAATGATCTCCTGGGGGCTATTGAAGAATCCAGAATATCTAGAAAATTCTTTAGATCATTGAATGCCACCTTTGTGGCCCTTATCCCAAAAGATTCGAAGACTACCTCTTTTAATGACTTCATACCCATTACACTTTGTAATTTTGTGTATAAAGTCATTTCGAAAATTATTTCTAATAGGTTAAAAGGCAAAATGGCTTCTGGTATCTCATCGGAGAAATTCAGTTTTTTAAAAGACAGGATGATTTTTTATGTTGTTGGACTAGCTTAGGAGTGTATGCACACAGTCAAAACTAGGAAAAGGAAACCTATCATTCTAAAGTTAGATCTTAGGAAATCTTATGATAAGGTTAGATAGCACTAACTTTGGATGATGATGATTCAAATTGGTCTGAAATGGGAGGTTCCATAATAGATAATGGGTTGTGTTTCTAGTGCCAACTATGCAGTTTTGGTCAATGGAACTCCAACAGATTTATTCAAAAGTTATAGAGGACTCGAACAGGGCTAGCCCTCTTAACTTTACTATTCTTATTGGTGATGGAAAGTCTCAGTAGAATTCTGAAAAAGGCTTGTACACGTGGGAAATTCAAGGGTATCCAGGTTGCAAAAGGTATCACCATCACTCATATTTTTTTGTGGATGATGTTTTAATTATTGGTGTTGGTTCTATTGAAGAGTGGCTTGCCCTAAAATATATTCTAACCAGCTTCTTCTAGGCCTCGGGTATGAAAATCAACTATCAAAAATCATGTTTCCTCACTCATAATTTAAATGATGATCTGATCAATAGAGTAGTAGAGATCTTTGGGATCCTTGTTTATTATTTGGATCAAGGGATGAAATACCTTGGAATTTTTCTAAAACCAAATGAATATAGAGTAAACGATTGGCATTGGCTTACTCCAGAAAGTGGAGAAGAATATTGGACTTGGACGAGTAGATGGATCTCCCTGGGTGGAAAACTGGTTCTAGTCAACTCTATTTTACAAAACATGTCGGTTTATTGGATCTATTTAGCAAAGGTTCCTTTGAATATTATTAATAACATCAGTCAAATAGTCTCTAGATTCCTTTGGAAAGGTTCTAAAAAACCCATTGGGTTTCATTTAGGTAGTTGGGATTCGATTATAATGCCAAAGGATTTGGGAGGATGGGGAATTCAGAACTTGAATAGGTTTGAAAAATATTTGGGAGGTGCTAAGGTTGTATTTTGATTGTGCACTAATAATAACAAGTTTCTTGTTACTTCTAACTTTTGGAAGAATTTTATGGGTTCTTTGCATCTAGTGAAGAGGTGGTTGGCATGGTAAGTTGGGAATGGGACCAAGGTTCAGATCATACAAGACCCTTTTATAGGTTTTGATTACATGTACAAACTTTTAGATGCTTTGGTTCGACATTTGAATGACCTACAAGTATATTCCTTTGCACATATCACATACACATCTTCCTTAAATTCTTCAAATACACATGATCGACTTTCAGTAGTGGACCTTGGATTGGAGGGTGAGTTGGCTATTGAATGGTCTGGATATTTGGAATTGTTAAGGAATAGTGGTGTTACTATTGAAAGTGATGAATACATCTTAGTCTGGTCATGGAATAATTCGTTGGGAACAATGACTGCCAAAATAGCTTATGATGCTCTTACAACTCAGGATCTGGTGGAGGATCTAGTTTGGTGGTACCAAGCATTGTGGAAAGTTAATCTTCCATACAATTTAATCCTCTTTATGTGTCTCTGCTTAAAGGATCATGTCCTCACTAGGGTAAATCACAAGCTCTGTGGGGGTATAGGGCCCTTAGTTGGCGCTCTCTTCTTGAACGAAGAAGATTCTATAATGCATCTGTTTGTTTAGTATTCAATTTCACAATCTATCAAGGAAGATGTCTGTAATCAACTAAAATTAGAGGGATCTTGGAACATGCCTACTTTAGAAGGAAATCTTCACAACTGGTTTATTTCATCTCCTAGACATAAGGTAGTTCCATTTCTTGTGCTATGGGGAATTTGGTATTATAGGAACAAAATATTGTTTAAGGATTGGGCTAGAAATGATGCCACCACCAGTTCAAGAATAGTGTTGGTTATCAAGAATTTTCTTCTTCCAAACAAAGGTGAATGTTTTGATTTCATTTTGAACCCATTTTATTTTGATAATAATTTTATTGGGTTTTTTTATGGTGCCGCATAAAGAGGCATTTGTGGGGTAGGAATTGTATTGAAGTTCAAGACCCAACATTTGTTCAAAGCACATTTTAATGTTGGTGTTGGAAATAACACTAAGGCATAACTTCTTGGATTATGAGGCCTCCTTTCTATTGAAAATGGATGCCACATTCAAGATTTAATGATGGTTGGTGACTCGAGGGTTGTCATAGAATAGATGGATGGGAAGTCTCAAATGGAAGCACTCAACTAAAGGTCATGGAAGGTGAATACTCAAGAACTAAAAATTCAATTCAGATGGATGAAGGCATGTCTATAGATAGTTCAATTCAATGACAAACTCCCTTTAAAAACTAGCAGTGAGAAGCAGCCCGGGTGGCTCCATTTGGAGAAGGTCTACAATAATTCTAATACCCATATCCTTATTTATGATGTGTGAATGCTAATATTAGTTTGAAAAAATAATTTAAGAAAAATAAAAAAATAGTATTAAATGATTAACACTTTAATAAAAGAATGAATAAAGTTTAAATTAAAAAAGGAAAATGTATTTAATTTTGAAAAGATAAAATAAAAAATCAACATAATTTTAAACCAATCTTAAATTCTTAATCATAATTTTATATATTTATAAAAGTAATTTAATTATTTTTAGAACTTTTAATATATATGAGTGGGCGTCAAGCCTTGAATTCAGCAACCAAAGCACACTTATGTAAGGGGGCGAGTTTATTTGAGTATATAGACTCGGTTTTTATATTTTGTAATGGTCGATGGTAGAGCGATGCTCCCGCTTGTAAAGTTTTAACAAATCCTCTAGTTATCTGGTTATGTTTTGTATTTGAGACTTCTTGTCTAATGAAATTCAGTTTCCCTTTCATCTCTTTGTAATGATTGTATTAGAACACTCGAGCATGGAAGATCCATTCGAAGATAGTTGTGTTTGTGTGATGTATGTTTGATCATAGTGACACCACTGTTAGTTTTAATCGGTTCCCTGTGTTTATTTCCTTCCAACACTGAATGACCTAGGCATGGATGATCCAGTCAGGCAATTATTATTAAATTGTGATGTATGATTGGTTTTAGTTCATGATAATTTCATTTAGTTCCCTGTAGCTCTGAGCTAAGAATACCTTCTCTTTCGAGTTTTCTTCTCCTTTGGCTGTTGAAAGACCAGACGTCCACAATAGACCACTTCGTCTTATTTAAGTTCTTCCCCCTACTCACCACTATGCAACAAATCACTAACTGAATTTAGATCAAGACCTCACTTGTCTATGCATGCCAATTCCATTTTTCTGAGTTAAAGCGATATAATCTTGAGACTGTGTCCATTATACCACCCTTAAATGTATTCATTGTGACATACAAACTGATGGGTATTGGGCTTACCTCTGCCACAATCCAGAGGTGACTTATGGTGTTGTTGCCGAAGATGAAATTGAATATTTTCCCTAGGATTGAACAACAAAGCTTACTGGTTCTGAAGGTGCATCAGAACTTAGTATATCCAATATTGTGACTATGCACCCGACGATTGCATTGTGGTGACTCCGTTGAGGTGAATCCACTAGCAAATCCACTGTTTGAATTATGGATTCTAGAGGTAGACACACGAGGTCTACTCCACAGCTTTCTTTAGCGACACCCGGCGCTGACCCAAAGAAAATTATCAGAAGGAAAAATGCCCTTCAATAAGGAACTTCCACTGTTGAACCAAGTATTTCTGATGATTTTCATTGTCCTTCTATAGAAACTCCAATTTTTTCTTCTCATTCTCCTCTTATACCTTCTGTTGGAGTTTCCCGAACTTTAAATTTTGGGAGTGTTCCTATTGATTTTTCCCCTCCTGGTCTAGGATTGGAGGGAGAAATCCTTGTCACCCCTCTGTCCCCTAAAGTTGTACCATGGTTGAGACCCAACGCATCAAGATATTTTCCTACTCCGGGATTTACCACCCCACATCCTATTACTGTTTCTACTGCGCAAAGAGAAGCCTCTGCTCCCTCAAGCCCTGTATCATTTTCTCTAAATCCTTTGTTGTTCCCCTTTCCTCCTGGCATCACAGTTCCAGTATCCCCTGTTTGAACTCCTTCCCCTCCTAGTTCTCCTCCACCTATTATCCCTATGGCAGGAGAAAATCCCCCCATGAATAGAATGGAAGCCATAATAGCTGCTAGGTATTCCCCCCTTGTTTTGCCTTAGCCTCTGAATGCCATCCCAGCGGATGGCTACCTTAATCAGTTGCCCAAGTTCATAGGCGAAGGAGACATAACCACAAGTAACACTTTGAATCCTTTTATGGATTTACAAATCATCATGTTATCATGCATGCAGACATATGGATGAGGATTTTTGTTCATATCCTTGTAGGCAAGGCTAGGAAGTGGTTTAGGGCCTTGCCTCCTGGATATATCGATGGGATTGAAGCCCTATATGAAGACTTCTTAAAGAATTGGGGTGACAGAAAGGATCTCCTTTACTTTATTACGGAGTTCAGATCACTGAAGAAAAAGGAAGGTGAATCTATTTCTGACTTCTCAAAGAGATTTAATAAAATGTATAGCAAAATTCCCACTGAGGTTAAG
>SNQJ01S0205024.1:0-16514 GCA_010110895.2 Picea sitchensis | reverse complement strand
ACACATAAACTATGACTCATCAAGATGTACCAACATCATCAACTATACACCTCATGTATGTGCCAACACATCAACTAGTTGTCTCAACCATGTACCCAACATGTACCTCAGCCAAAATCCCTCATCAATTTCATCATCCAAATCTGATTTGTAACTCTCTAATAGACCTAGTGTATATGATCACATACTTGCAAACCTTCCTTAACTTTAACAACAAGAGACTAGCATTTTCATCAAAATTTACTTTAGTCTCACATGACTAAGCTTGCATTAGTCAACAACCTTAACTTGAAATAATCATAACTATGTGTCTGTAATGAATAAAGATCTGAAAAATAGTACACAATGTTCGTCAGTGTATTTTATGCAATTCCTCCAGATTTCACAACTTGGAACCTCTCAAAAAAGGAGTTATAGCAAAAATGGCATACCTTGTTGAATTCTGGCTTATTCTAGAGAGCGAACTTGTAGAGCATGCCCCACACGAAATATTTGTTGTATGGATCTGAAAATAGTACACATAATATTAAAGACTATACTCTAACCAATACATTTTTTCTTACTAATGTTAGATATATTATGAAGAAGTTATGACGTTTTTACCCGAAACACATGTTTTAGACTAGTTTCAGGACTAGCCACAAACCCTATTTTCCATGAAGTGTAACTCCAAAAATACAACTACCCAGAAGAGGAAATGTTTATCAAATCTACTTGGGTATTTTTCCTCAACGACCTCCCAATTTCACGGTATGAATCATTCTACAAGAAAAAGTTATTGCAAAAATGGTGAGATGACATGTAAATAACATACCTTAGAAAGCATCATCAAAAGAATTTATCCTCCCTTGAATTTCGACCTTCTTTACTTCACCTTCCCTCTGAAATTCAACTTAGATATCCTTTGGTTACCTCAGTCACTTGTAGATATTCAATATTCTCAAGTGTGATTAAAAATTAGAGACCCTTGCCTCTTATTTATACTTTCATGTAGCTTCCTCAAGGAGTTACCTTTTAACCATCTTAACCCACTTTCCTTATTTTAGGGTTTACCCGCTTCTAACCACTTGTCCACTGAGTAATTTCTCCATTAAATTTATTATTTAAATAATTTATTTTGTATCTACTTTGACTTATAATACACTCATCACTTCACTTTATTATTTAAATTACCTTCTAACCATATTAACCCACTTTCCTTATTTTAGGGCTAACCCACTTCTAACCACTTGTCCATTTAGTAATTTCTCCATTAACTTTATTATTATCCACTTTGACTTATAGTACACTCATCACTTCACTTTATTATTTAAATAATTTATTCTTTGCACTACTTTGACCTTTTGGGATTTCTAGATGACTCATGATTATTCTCCAACTTCACATGGCCATAACTCTCTAATCGTGAGGAGTTATGTGATGTTCCACATACCACTATAAATGACATGACATTTACTATCCATATAAAATAGTCTTGCCTGCAAATATATCAAAACTCATACCATTATCCATCAAACAAACTTGAGTCCATTACCCAAACCATTGTTCTACCAGAATTCACTACCGTAATTTCTTCGAGGGTTGACACCAATGACAACAAACCCAATGAATCAACATAAACTAATCTTGGTAGAGTAGGAAGTCCTTGTTTTTCTTTGTTGTCCATTGCATTGCAGGTATCATGTCGTGCTAAGGATATTGGAAATCAAGTTCAGATTGGATTAAGAAATGACAAGCTTTGAAACAAGGTACATCATACCTTATCCTTCTCTTTCTTTTAATTAGATAAACCATATTTAAAGGGATGTTAGTGTCCATTTTCATCTTTCTATCTGAGTACTAGGGATCTAGAATCTGAGGGAAGATCGACCTGTCCACAAGGGGATTTTTCTGTAACAGAAATCGACAACTCCACTAGGGACTGACATTGACTTGTATTTCCTAGGATCGTCTCTACCTTTTGCCCACTTTTAGATCATTTTTATTGTTTTTTCCAGATCTATTTCCTTTCTCCCCTCTTCATTGACAATTTCACAAAATTCTGGGAATTCTGGGTGAATTGTTTTTTAAGCCTTTGTTCTGAGTTTGTGGGAAGGTTATCACTCCCCTAGAGTGTATATGATAGAATTTATCTATAATCAACGACCCCCTGTAGTGTATATTAGAGTGCTACAATGCTCCGTGCCCTTGAAAACATGAATGGTGATCTTCCTTTTTGATGTTTTCTGCCCTTTTCTGCTAAGTTTTTCTTAGTCTATCTTGCAGAGATTTTTTCCAAGAGTATGTACTTTGTCTTGTGCCTTTGTTTGGGTTTCCTTTTTTTGAAGAAACTCACTATTGATTTTAGTGTATATTTGAAATAAAAAGTTTTAATTTCTTGATTTGCATTAGAATGGGGGCATCTTTGCATTTGAAGTAGCGAAATTGCATGGTTTTTGGCATTTTTTGGTCTTGAATTCTTAAAATTTTTGGTGTACAATATCTTTGGCTCATTTATTGAGGATATTGATATTGATGAGTTTAATAAAAATTTTGGACATTATGCATCTAGGAATGATAAACATTTTCTCCTTCTCGTAATATAGCTTTCATCGAAGTGAAATATTTACATTCTCATTTCTTTGCATTGTTTAGAGTCAGTCAAAAAATAATTTAGTCCATGCCATTTTCCTCTTGAGTAACAACAACTTAGTAAATTTATGCGTTAATTCAAATCTACCTAGAAACTTTTATTTCTAGGGATCTTTGCAACCTACATTAGATTAGTTGTAGGGATTTGGAACAGGTGTGAAAGATAACTTTCCAAAGTTGTAAACAAACATAGAATCTTGAGTTGGGGAGTGGTGAATTCCATTTACTACATTTTGTCCTGGGAAGCCCTTCTCACACAAGGGTCAATGATGAGGTCACATTAAGAGAAGCAGAGTTACTAACCCTACTTTGTTGGTATTGGTGTAGTGGTTGCGCATATTATTGGGGGTCACTTGAGAAAACAACCCTGTGCAGGCCTTCTCAAGTCGATTTCTGGCTCAGTTACCTTGCCCTTGCGTGTATATTGAACTATCGATTGTTTCCCTAGGAATCATTGTTGTTTTTGGTAACCTTAGTGTCCTTTCTTTAGGGTCAATAAACGAGGTGACGATGAAGGGGAAAGTCTTCTCTATACCTGGAACCAACGTTGACCAAACTCACTCGGGCTCCTTGGAGGGTAAATCCACATTTATTGTGTGGAATCGTGCACCAAGGTGTAAGACCGTTAAGTAGGTCATCAATGTAACTTTTCCACCCACTCTATCTCATCCCCTTGTTACATTGTTCTTGCGATGTTGGCTTTCATCACTAGCTAGTGCGTTCATTGTGAGAAGTTTTTGCTTGTTTACTTGCTTCCTAAATTTTTAGCGTGTGTTGTTTGTTTTCCCTAGCAGACTCTAGGTTGGATCTGTGTTTAATGACGTCATTTCCCTGAATGACCAATGATGCAACACCTTATCCTGGGGAACCTTTTGTTTTAACTTCTTACAAAAACATTGGTTCTCCTTACATCGCTACTTTGAGCCTTCCAGGTATCACAACTGGGTTACCGGTATGGTTGTTTTCCACTCTAGTAATCCTGAATACATCAAGTGATTTGGTTGTAAGAACTTCCCCCCAAGAACATAAACCTCATGTTGATCCTTCACCTTCTTCACTAGTAAGATATTCTTCTCCTTCTCCACTTGCAAGGTCTTCTTCCATTTCATCTTCTTCATTGAGTGAAAGCTCTGAAGCTAGTAACCCGATGAATAAGAAGAAGAATAAAATGAAGATTAAGAAGAAGAAAAAAAGCAAGGGTACAAACTTCCAACCATTGCCAGACATGTTGGAGAACAACCAATTACTGTTAATTGTCTTGGGAGTGTTGATGATGCAAAGATTACCTGTTGCCTCTTGACCAAGTTTTAAGGAATACTTTGTCATAATTGAACATTTTTGGGACTTCGACAGCCTGTCAAAGACAAAAGCGCAAAGTGAAGCAGAAATTACGGAAGATAGGCCCCCTTTTAGGTCCTTTTTGGGTTTTTGGGAATATGTAATGGGAAATGGATGTCGGCCCGTGGGTTTACCCATGTCTAGGCCCACTTTGTAATGTATAAATATACACTTAGGCATTTAGAAAAGAGATCAAAATGTAATATGAATGTAATTGATCTATGTGATCAACTTGCAGAGCTGAGTGTAAGTGTTGTAAGTGTTGAGTGTATAGATTGTAAGGAAGCTCTATGCTAGATCTAATCGAGGAAGGAGGATCTGGCGAGGTGCATGTAGATCTCTTGTCCCATGTGGAGTAGGATTTTGATAGGCTCTATGTTGTAACCTGATTGACCGAAGATAATAAAGAATAAGAGTTGGTGGACGTAGCCCCAGGGTGGGGGTGAACCACATAAATACTATGTGTTATCTTCTTTGTGCTTTATCTCGATGTGTTTATACCTTTCTTGCTAAGTGATTTGAGATAATTAGATAGATCTGTGTATTCTCAGTGATAGTGATGTGTAAGAATGTTAGATCTGACTCACATGAATGTGCTTAGTGCTTGGTCTACCAGTTCTGATCTGTCTTGTTGTTTCTAAGTGATAACATACCCTAAACCTAAGTGAATGTTGTGATGCTCTATTTTGTGGGAGAATTGGATCTAAGAGAAATATTCATGAATGATCTATGCTAAGTTTTTTCTAAGCGATATAATCACAGATTTGTGTCCCATCTAGGTTGCAGATACTTGAGTCTTGCAACCACCCCTGCCTCTACCTCGGGTGAGACTTCATCTACTTCGTAGGTGTTGCTGAAATGGTCGGTAGTCAGGGTTTTGTTGGTGCACTGTTGTAGCGTTGAACCCTGTGTCTGCCCCTTGTGCCAGCAAATGGTTCTATTGTCGGGACCTGAAACTGTGATTGCTGGGAACTGAGGAAGAAAAAAATTTGTGCAAAAGAAAACTCTGTGCATAGATCTGTTTCCCTAGTGCACAAATTTTTACTCGACCTGTGAAGCTTTGTGTTAGGAATAAGGCCATATTTGAAGAAAGGAAGATCATATCTGAATAAAATAAGAGAGATGTGAATTCTCTGTGCTCTAATAAAGTTAAGAATAGTTAAATGTTCTTAGATCTAGAAGCTTTGTGCTCTATAGAAGTAAGATAAGTGATTTTTTTTTTGTTTCTAAAGCATGGATCTAGGTATGTTTGATAGATTATGTCCTAGCTTAAAAACTAGGGCATTAATAGATGAAAGAAAGTTTGATATGAATAGATCTGATAAGTATAATGATAGATATGTTATACCTATGCATAGAAAGAATGTTTGGACTAACAAATGGATGCAAGATCCTAGAAAGAATTTTTGCAGGCTAGCTACCATGATCCTAGTGCGCAGTACATAATAAGTTGGGGATCATTTAAGATAAAGAGAGGATTGACCCTATGTTACAGTTGTAGAAAACCAGGCCATCTAGCTAAGGAATGCCTTGGTGGAAAACCTAGTTGTCACTGTTGCAAATCTTTGGACCATGAAGTATTGGATTGCCCTAGAATGATTGCCAAGCTTGAAAGAATGAATCTTCATGAAGAAAACCCTAAGACAGCCCCAGAAATAGTAGAACCCTAGAAATATTCAGAAAAAGTATTAATACCATTGAAAGAAACTCTGAATGGGCATAAAGACATCACTTTATCAGAAATTTTCAAAGAAAAAGAGAAAATCGAAGTAAGAATAGGAGGCTTCGACATAGACTGTGTTCTGGATGAGGAAACATAGGTGAATATTATGACAGAAAGAACTTGGGAAACCCTGGGAAAACTTGCTATGATTCCTTCATTAGGAGGAATAAGCTTGTTTAAAGGAAAATTGGTAACTCTATGTGGAAGGATTACCCAGATATCTCTGAGCATCAATGGAACGTCGGTAGAGGAAGAATTTGAAGTTATCAAGTTTATTGAGAAAAACGCCCCATTTTCGGATTTGTTAGGAAAATCCTGGATTGAGAAAGACCAGATCTGAAGAAATGAAGAAAAGGAACCCCTAGAAAAGAAGAAGCAAGACCTAATAGATTTTATGACTAGAAAGATCGCCTACTTGATGGAAGAACAGGGTAACAGATCGAAGCTATTTGAGACAAGAGACTTGGATGTCGAAGTTGTAAGAACACTAGAAGAAACACAGACAACTGAAATGAATGTTCCAGGCAATGAAGAAGTATTTCCCTTGATTCTGAAGAACGAATATCGACAGTGCGAAGTGACTATGTCTGAAGAGGATAAGAATTAGAATGGGAAAAGGAACACTGAGACAAATCTCACCAGGAAAAAGGCTAGAAATATAAGTAAGAAGAAATCCCAGATCGAAAGACTACATAAGGTTCTAGAGGGAGCCCTGCAGAAGGAAAAATTGTATCATTTGAGCTTCCCTGAGATAGCAGAACAACGACATAGGCACTTCGTCGTGGCGAAGAAATATAACTGTTTGAAGTCGATATAACCGTTCGACTGTTTCTCCAAATGGGTCGGAAAATCATTGATGGCTCACTACTAGACCATTAGACCTTTCCATAATAGACAGAACAAGAGTTAATGAAGCTTCATACCCATTGTAAGAAAACCGTTACTAAAATTCCTATATATCCCATCGTGCCATGACCAAAGAACACTTTTTCCAATTGAGAATTTTGACCTCGCAACCTTGATTAAGATTGTCCATATATCATTACGACCTTACCTTCTACCCTATTACAGAACCTATGCTACTTTAAGAACCTGAGATATTGATCCTGAGCGTATATGTCTGACGAATTTAGCGCAACTGAAGAATCTGTTAGAGAGGTACTCACTATCCTTAGAGCCGAGAGAGTCATGTCAGAGAGAGTATTGTCTACAGGTTTACAGGCATCATCGATAAGAGGAGTGAAAGCCTCCCCGTCCACTGCTCGAGCAGGAACATCTCGAGCCGACGTTGAAAGAAGGACCAAACATAAAGACGATCTGGCCAACGCAAATTTGGTTCCATCCATCTTACTTTCTTACATACCACCTCTGAGCAGTGTGATCAACAGAGACAGTATGCCTAGAGACTTTGAGTACACTCTAGTCATTGTGTACCTTCCAAAAGGGGTACATGCAGTTCCCATAGATCAAGACAAGGTTGCAGCATTGAAGTTTAGTGAATTTAACCTGGGTGAACGGAAGGTTTATGTCATGCTCCCTCCTTATAAATATCTGACAAAGACAAAGGGAAATAATTCTAAGATCATCCCTCAACAATGGACGATGGACCTCGTGTAGTCCACTCTACTCAACGTTATGAAGATACCGCACTTCGACAGACACAAGGAGGTGAATGCTTGTGTGAAGCTACTTCTGGCAAGTTACCATGGAGGATACTTATGGTTGAACCATCACAATTAACAGTTGATCCAACGTTGATCACCCAGATCACCGGGCTTAGTATGCAGGGCCCTAATCCCCATGATTACTATCCTGGAAAGACTGCGGATCACGCTCTCGCTCAGAAGATCAAAGAAGCCTATGGAGATGTTGAGAAAGGTGTGTGGGGCTACAACGTAGCTTCTATTGAAAGTGGCATAGTGAACCTCTCCTATCAACTGATCGCAGGGAAGTTGGTATGCAATAATCGACCCACGCAAGTACCCAACTTTGTAGTGGACCTCATAGGGAAGTGTGCAGAGGGACTACATATGAAATGGGTACAATACCTGGTGAATCAACTAGAGATTGACTGTAGAGAAGCCCAGGATTAGGGGCATGAATTCCATTTTAGCTAGCTCTTAATATTTATATCTTTCGTTGCATGGGAGCTACCGGAAGGTGGAACCTTCCCAAACATCGACCCCTTTGAACCATTGGATGCAAAGTTGATTACACTGTGGTACTAGAATGATATGAACAAGCAGTGGCAATCAAATTTTCTTTTCCATACCTACTACACCCAGTTGAATCTCACCATCTAGTCCAAGTTGCGCATGACCCCAAATACTTTACATAGTTTTCGACCCTTGATGAAGTTCAGCGCGGACCACCATTTCATATATATTACAACACACACTGATGAGAACAAGGAACATATTCAATCTTATTATAAGATAACATAAGAAAACCTAGAGGAGATCACCAAGGAATGGTTGGAAGACCTCCTTATCTCAGCAGATCCCATAGAAATGTACGACATAGACAACCCAAAAGATGCACATAATACACCTAGGCCCAGTAAGACAAAGAAAGCAAAGAAGACAAAGAAGGATGAGGAAATCCAGGATGTGGACATCAGATCTGTAAGAACCACATCCACTACACCAGAGAAAGGAGGTAATGGCAAAGACTTATAGGAAGTCGAATAGAGGCTAGGAGACGAAGTAGATATCATAAAGAAAAGGAAGGTTTTTCCTCTGGAACCTTCCTCCCAGAAGAAATAAAAAACACCTGTGACTAAGATGAATACCACACTCACTCCAGATGACTTCAGTTTTCTCATCGCATCTATGAATGAATCCATAGAAGAGATAACAAAAAAGTAGGAAGCTAAGCAAGAGACAATGTACAAAAGAATCGAGATCGAGCTCCAAGGTGTACAACAAGTTCTCCAGTCTAGCCACGCAGTCTCCTCTACAACCCTGCCAGAAGGAACAACAAAAGAGGGAGATGAACCAGTTCAACTCCACAAGATAGCTGACACAGTTGAAGTACACCTTCGAAAGGAATAGGAAGAAACAACACAGGCTACCCAGGCCTTAAAGAAAGCACAAGAGGAAATCATCAAGCAAAGTTGAGCTGCACAACAAGAGAAGGATGGTATCCAAGCTAAATTTGAAGAAGACGGAGAAAAGATCCAAAAAGAAAAAGAGCAACTTCTCACGAAGAAAATTAGGATTGAAGAAGAAGTCAACAGAGCATTTCACTCTGTGACCGGATTAGAACAGAAGGAAGAAGAACCCATAGAATGCCAAGTGATGAAGCTTGCTGAAGTTATTCAACAACTTTAACAAAGAGTCGGGGACTTAGAGCTTCAGACCATACCACAGAACCCACAAGAAGTGCACGACCAACGAAAAATAACTGCTTGGAGCACCATAGAAAGGATTAAATCACTCACTGAGGAATGCAAATAGTTAAGTAGAAAAACTACGTAGATCTACGAGAACCTAATCGAGAACCCATAATTGCATAAATTGGAGTCAGAACTCCAAGAGGCGAAGTACGAAGCCAAAAATCTACAGGTGCAATTGAAGGCCCTATCACCTGTAGAGAGAATGAAGAGGCTTCCAGAGCAATGCACATCCCAACAATAGATTCACATGCTTCAGAGTAAAGTAATGGAAGTCTCTCAACGACTTCAACCAGTGCAAGAAAAGGCATGCCAATTGTTCACTGAAGTTGAAATCCAAGGAGTAGAACTTGAATAGGTTGTGAATATAGCAGAACAATGTCTGGAAGGGCTGGTGAACGAGGAACTCATCCAGGAGTTCTCCGAGCAAGAGGTAGGTCGAAGCAACTCGAGGAATGCGAAGTAGAATTGGTCAGACCTGAGTGACTCGGGATGCGTCACGGGTGAGATTTGGGGTCCTATTGGCCCTTGACCAAGTTTTGAGGAATACTTGGTCATAATTGACCATTTTTGGGACTTCGACATCCTATCTAAGAAAAAGCGCAAAGTGAAGAAACAATTGCGGAAGCTAGGCCCCCTTTTGGGTCCTTTTTGGGTTTTTGGGAATATGTAATGGGAAAGGGATGTCGGCCCGTGGGTTTATCCATGTCTAGGCCCACTTTGTAATGTATAAATAAACACTTAAGCATCTAGAAAAGAGATCAGAATGTAATATGAATGTAATTTATCTATGTGATCGACTTGAAGAGTTGAGTGCAAGTGTTGTAAGTGTTGAGTGCATAGATTGTAAGGAAGCTCCATGCTAGATCTAATCAAGGAAGGAGGATCTGGCAAGGTGCGTGCATATCTCCTATCCTATGTAGAGTAGGATTTTGATAGGCTCTGTGTTGTAACCTGATTGACTGAAGATAATAAAGAAGAAGAGTTGGTGGACGTATCCCCAGGGTGGGGGTGAGCCACGTAAATACTATGTGTTATCTCCTTTGTTCTTTATCTTGATGTTTTTATACCTTTCTTGCTAAGTGATTTGAGATAATTAGATAGATCTGCATATTCTTAGTGCTAATGATGTGTAATAATGTTATATTTGAATCACATGAATGTGCTTAGTTCTTGGTCTACCAGATCTGATCTGTCTTGTTGTTGCTATGTGCTAACATACCCTAAACCTAACTGAATGCTTTGATGCTCTGTTATGTGGGTGAAGTGGATCTAAGATAAATATTGATGAATGATCTATGCTAAGTTCTTTCTAAGAGATATAATCATAGATCTGTGTCCCATCTAGGTTGCAGACACTTGAGTTTTGCAACCACCCTGCCTCTACCTCGAGTGAGACTTCATATACTTCACATGTGTTTTCGAAAGGGTCAGTAGTTAGGGTTTTTTTGGTGCGTTTTTGTAGCGTTGGACCCCAAGTCTGCCCTTTGTGCGATCATTACCCAAACAACCCGTAATCCCAAGTACCCTTGCAGGATTTGTAAGGGTAACCACTTTCTGAGGGATTTCCTTGGTCTCCCCAAGGTCTTAGAAATGTGGTCTTCGGCATCATCATCCTGTGATGAACATGCTGGTGACACCCCATCAACTAGTGACATTAAGGTCAGTAAGAAGAATAGAACTTCCAAATTTCCTTATTTGTTATGCGAAGGTCATCATTACTCTCACATTTTTCCTCATATAGACAAGGCTTCTTATATTTTGTAAAAGATTCAACTTCCAACTAGTGATCATGAGATCTATTCCAAACCATTGTTATTTGATGGAATTGTCAATCCAGTTCCATCCCTGGTCAGTCCGGTTGATCAGGTGGTCAATATGGTTTCATCCTCGGTTGAAACACAAACCCAAGTAGTTGATCCAGTTTCATCATTGATCAACCTCACTCTTCTTATAAAAAGTGAAACCCAAGTGATTGATCCAGTTTTTTCATTGATCAGCCCCACTCTTCATCCGAAGAGTTCCAAAGTGATCGATCCAGTTTCATTGTTGGTCGATCCCACTCCTCCCTTGAATAGTGCAACCAAAGTGGTCAATCCAGTTCCATTATTGGTCGATCCCACTCCTCATTCAAAGAGTGAGATGTCTCTCTAGTTTACATCATTAATACTAATTCACCCAGACAAGGGGGCACTCCACCCATCCTGATGGCACCCCATTTAATAAATCAAATGATTTCTATTAATTAGAATCATTTGACAAAACCTAGTCTTCCCTATTACGTGCCTTTCCAAATCACCATGCAGGTTTGTGATAGGAATATTCCTAACACTGTAATAGATGAAGGTTCTTTTGTTAGCATCATATCCGTAGCTTACGCCTGTGACTCAGAATTTTTTGACCTTTGACAAAAGAGTTAGTCAACCTTTAGGGATCCTTCCTCAGTTTCTGATTACTTTGGGAGGAAAAATAGTCTATATCGATGTGATGGTAGTTCATGATCCCTTGGACTTTAACCTACTCCTTGGGTGAGACTATATCTACATTATGAAATTTTTTTGTCCACTCTCTTTCGAGTGATGTGTTTCCCTCACAACATAAACATAGTAATGATCGACCAGATTTCATTCATTGACCCTCATATGATCGTCAACCATCCACCTTCTTTGAACGGTCCATACATGCTAGCGATGTCTACCCCGCCGTGGGCTAATTATGTAATGACATGCCCCATGCGTTCAACCTTGCACGAGAGGGAATCTCTCTGATCCAGATTATTTTTGAGAATGAAATGAAAGAAGAGATACTACAATGAAATACACATAAATATTTCCAGAAATAGATAAATACAATAACACACGATTTCTATTAATGAAATAAATGTACAGAGACTGTAAAAATACAAAGTGAATGACTTGCTAGAATGGTGACAACTTATCTTTGAGAAGAGATGTGACCACTACTCTCATTCACAAGAATATTATCACAATGAGGATCCTAAGGCATTTTTAAAATAAATATGAATGTCAAAATCCCTAGACATCCAAAAAACTAACCCTAGGAGATGAAGCGCCAAAAGTCATGTGGGCCCCATTTGGGTAAGTTAGTACATCAACTTCCCGGGGTCATAACATTTGCATATGATCTTTGTTTTAGGTGCATGATAGCCCATTGGAAAGGTCTAACTGAGAAGAATGATTTTCGACTGGCCTAGGTCAATTCCTTTGGTGGTCACCTGGGCCCCAAATCCCCAAAAACCGTCGTTTACGACCTCAAAACGACCCCGAAAGTTTGGAACCCAAAAAAATGCCAAGGTGGAATTTTTTTTTTTGAGCAAGTGGAATAGGTGGGTGGCCACCGATATCCACCTGGATCAATCCTACCTTATTAGGAAGAAATTATCTCCATTGTGTTGAGTTCCTAAGGGAGAGGGGGAAGTGTTTACTGAATCTGAATCTTGGTGACCTGCTTGCCTTGCTAGAGAAGTTGCGATGCTTAGATTGTTGAGGGATGTCATGAACCTGTGGTTGGAAGGGTTGTACCCTTTTAAATAGTCTGGTTACATGAGATGACTATGTGAAGAAGGAATATTTGCGCTTTCTAAAACCTTATCAACGTGCTTCTATTGGATAGAAGGTGCTTGAGCTGAGGATGTAGTGGTTTCAATATCTTTCTGTCCACCTTTTGAACAGATTATGAAGAAGCTAAATTTTGTAGTATGAGATAATACCTTACGACATTGTTTAGGTGGGACAGTAGTTGGAACTACCTATGGTATCCTGTAGAGATGACCCCCTAGAGTAACAATGAAACTACGGGGTTGAGACTCATAGATAGCATGGCGCTTCCACATATATGGTTGGCCCAAGAGAACATCACAGACATACAACAGGGAAACATCACATAATACCTCATCCTTGAAGGGTTGGATGATGTATGACAATCGACAATGTTGGCTGACACAAAGATATTTTCCTTGGCCAAGCCACTCGATGTTGTATGGTTGTGGGTGTGGTGTTATCAACAATCCCAACTATTTGACGACCTCTACTGAGAGGAGGTTCTTCTGGCTTCCACTATCAACAATAAAATGCAGCAGGGTCCCCTTCACCCACATCTGTGAATGAAAAAGGTGCTCCCCCTCTTTAGGATCTGTTTGTTCTTTTGGTTGAATTGTTGCGGTCACGATAATAACAGTGGGGTCTGCATCGATGATTTGTCTTTTACCAGTACTTTCATAATTAGATTCTAAATCAGGGTTCGTCTCCTTGTATTTGATATCGACCACCAATGACTGTTTTGAGAGACATTCATCAGTGTTGTGCCAGGGACGTTTGTGGAAATCACACCATTTTCCAATGTCCTTCTTTGTCTTCCCGTGACCCTTCTTTTCTTATGGCTTAGACTGGTTTTCAGGAAGGTGTTTGTTAGGGCAGTTTTTATCGTACTTTGGTTGTTGTAGATTTGTAGACCTGAACTCCCGTTTGTTCTAGTGCTTAATCTTATGCTTGATTTTAACAACATATCGATAAGCATAACTGAGTGATGATATGTCTAGAAAATCCATTTCATTTTGGATGTATCTGTGTAGAGCCTCATGGTATTTTAGAACCAAATGTCGTTCAAAGTCCTTGATACCCAGATTAGTGTGCAAGGTATGGAAGGTATTGGTGAACTTCAAAACTGCTTGGCCCCTTTCTTACTGTAGTGTGGTCCATCTCATATACTAGTCCTCATAGTTTCCAATAGGGTAATAATGTTCCTTTACCACATACACAAAAAAATCCCAAGTGGGCTTGACCCCATATATTCCTGAATCCTCTATGGAACTTTTCTCCCAATAATTTTCCCACCAATGTTTGACATGGGGGAGAGCCTTAAGGAGTGCAAAGGTGATCTTTTCCCTATTGGATAAATTATGAACAGAGAAATAATCTTCTAGCAAATTTAACCATTTTTTTAGGGCATCCACATCTATCTGTCCTTCAAATATGGGAGTATAAAAATTAACGTGTACCTTGAAAGGAGAGGTGCATCCAAAGTGGCCTATTGATGAAGATGCGCCTGTCAGGCATTGAAGGACGTGTGAAAAAATATCCATCATTTCGTCCCTCTGTCGCGTGAGAGCTTGCTCAAGCAATAGATTAATAGAATATTCTACTCCATTGTTTTTATTTTCTTCTGCTATGGAGGGTTTATTGAGCGTGCGAGAGAAATTTTCGTCAAGAGAGACAAGCTCGAGACCCAACTTGTTATACTGAAACCTTGTCGAGGATATGCACTAAAAAATGATCAATCTAAGCTTGCTTTGATACCACTGATCCAGATTATTTTTGAGAATGAAATGAAATAAGATATACTACAATGAAATACACATAAATATTGCCAGAAACAGAGAAATACTGTAATAGATGATTTCTATTAATGAAATAAATGTACAAAGATTGTAAAAATATAGAGTGAAAGACTCTCTAGAATGGTGACAACTTATCTCCGAGAAGAGATGTGACGACTACTGGGTCAAATCACGAAGGTGGGTTACACTTTCGCGACAATAGTGTCTCCAAAATACCGAAAAACATTTTTTCGGCCGAACTTATAATATTTTTCGGCTGAAAGATATTATTTTCGGCCGAACTATTTTTCGGCCGAAAACGTAAACATCAAATCGAACGGTGCAATAACAGCCCCCTCAATTTGCGTGTACAAATTTGGTCGGACGCATATTTTTTTCCGGCAATAATGTTTCGGCCAAACAATATTTCGGCCAAAAGATAGTTCGGCCGAACAATTGTTCGGCCGAACAATTGTTCGGCCGAACTATTGTTCGGTCGAACATTTGTTTGGCCGAACTATCTTTCAGCCGAAAAAGTGTTTATATATTACCGACACATCGACTGTGGAATTCTTTTCGCAAATTTGGGAAGTGGTAGGTGTAGCAGTGTTGGTTGGGGCCGCATCTGTTGGTCGGAGCCGAGAAGTGTCGCCGCTGGTCGGAGCGCATCGGTTGGTCGATGTTGGTTGTCATTGCGAGTGCGCCGATAAGTTGAATTCGCCATAGATACCGTCGTTAAATTCGCCATAGATATATTTGTTTTACACTCTGTTTTACACTCTTAGATACCGCCGTTATATATCTGTTTTACACTCTGTTTTACACTCTTATATACCGCCGTTAAATTCGCCATAGATATCTGTTTTACACTCGGGGTTTTCATTATCAATAGCACTCACAGAAAATAKATTTTTGTATAAGTTAKGAATATACAAAAGATTCTCAATCAAAGTTATGCCTACATTAGGCATCCAAATGGGATTTGTTTCAATTCCTTTTACTTCATAAGTTCAGTCATCTCCCAGAAATGTAAACTCTGCAGGAGGTAAGTCCTTGAACGACCTTTTATCAGGAAACATATGCCTTGCACCAGAGTCGATGCAACAAACATCTCTCTGAAATTCATTATTAGTAAAAGGAGCAAATAACAAGAAAAAATTCTACTTGAAATAATTCATTGGCCTTGTGCACCGTTACGTTGACTTCTTTTACCATGGTGCTGACCTTGTCTTTTCCATTTGTTAGACTGACATCTTGTTAGGGAAATGTTTTTCCATATGTCTCTCTTGTACCAATAAAAGCATGTAACTTTGTTCTTCTCAAAGTTTTTTTATGAAGATGATATCATGATTCTCCGCTTAGTACACGAGGAAATCATTCACCTGGATGCTTGTACTATTTCTTCTAACCAAATCTCTTGGTATTTGAGATTAAAGCGACATTCTTGGACTCCCTCTAGGTCATCATTTCCTTCTGCATCTCTTGGAACAAGAAAATCTCATGCAACTTTTCAAAGGTAGCATCGTTTCTCTGCAACAATACTAGTGACACACACTTCATAGTTACAATAGAACCCATTCAGAGTTAAATAAATGAACTCTTCATCCTTGGTCGAATCTCCAACATAACGCAACTAATCTCTAATTTTTTTGAATCGAGCAATGTAGGACGAGACACTCTCTCCCTTATCCATCCTACAGGGATTCCACTTGCTTCTAAGAAGCATTCGCTGATACATGGCTCGAGTACTCCTAGAGGGGTTTTAATTCGTCCCATAACTCCTGAGCGGTCTTGCAGCTCCTTGTGTGAACAATCAAGCGCGAGCTTTGACATATTTATTCTCCCACTCATCTTATTTAGCATGACCTTCAAGTTTCGTTGTTGTGCCATCAACTTGACAAAAACCTTCTTTTTCTGTCCATATTAGTTCTATAAAATATTTCCAAAAAATGTAATTAGAACTTCTCAGATTCATTGAATTTGAAGTGTTCCATAACTGAGATTAAAATCATTGTTACACAAGTTTCAATAAATGGTAAATGAATTTATATGTTGGAAAAGAAACACAGTCTGTGCAAAAAACTAGAGTAGAA
>SNQJ01S0205023.1:0-16516 GCA_010110895.2 Picea sitchensis | reverse complement strand
AGAGGCATGGTTCCAGGGGGAGCATGAGTGATATGATTTCAGTATTGCATCAGAGTGTTTCCATCAATGCCAAAGGGGGATATTGTTGATTAAGGTTGGTTGTCATTGATGTCAACCCTTGAAGAAATCCCCATAGAAAAAAGGTTGGGTAATGGACCCAATATTATTTGATGTAAAGATGACTCATTATTGTATTTTCATGGTTGATAATAAGTATAAATGGATGAACTCCAAAGTGGTGCCTTTATGGTGAAAGCCCTCACGGGAAGACACTTTGCAGATTGAGTTATCCTAGAAATATGGTTGGATAACCCATGCTTATTTGTGGAATAATGAGATGAAAGCCAATGAATTTGTCAGTTAAACTATCCTATATGGATAGTGATTTTCATGCCATTTTTTGTGGTATGTGTAATGTCACATAACTCCTCACGGTTAGAGATGTATGGCCATGAGAAGTTGGAGAACCTAGGTTTGGGTAATGGACCCAAGTTTGTTTGATGGATAAAGGTATGATTTTTGATATATTTTCAGGTAATACTATTCTATATGGATAGTACATGTCATTCCATTTCTAGTGGTATGTGGAACGTCACATAACTCCTCACGGTTTGAGAGTTATGGCCTTACAAAGTTGGAGGAACCTCATATGTCATCTAGAAGCCCTAAAAGGTCAAAGTGGTCAAAGTGGTTTAAGAGATTTTAAAAGGTAAATAATAAAGTGAAGTGATGAGTGTACTATAATTCAAAGTGAATACAAAATAAATTAATTCAATAATAAATTTAATGGAGAAATTAGAATTCGGTGAACCCTAAAATAAGGAAAGTGGGCAAAGCGACCTAGAAGATGTTTTTAAGGAAGCTACTTGGAGAGTATAAATAAGAGGAAAGGCTCTCTCATTTAAGACACACTTGAGAATATTGAATACCTATAGGTTTATGAGGTAACCAAAGGATATCTAAGCCAAAATTCTGAGGAAAGTGAAGAAAAGAAGGCCAGAATTGAAGGAAGGGTAAATTCTTTTGATGATGCTTTCTAAGGTATGTTTTTTTTAGGTCATCTCACATTTTTGCAATAACTATTTTTCTAGAATGATTCAGACCGTGAAATTTATATTCCATTGAGGAAACATATCCAAGTATCTGTGGTAAAAAATTCATCTTGTGTGTCGTTATATTTTTGGAGTTACACTCTGTGGAAAATAGGGTTTGTGGCTAGTCCTGAAACTAGTCAAAAATAGGTGTTTCGGGTAAACACGTCATAACTTCTTCATAAGATATCCAAATTCAGTAAGAACAAATGTTTTGGTTATATTACATTCTGTAGTATTATTTGTAATAGTTTTAGATAAATTCAACAAATATTCTGTGTGGGGCACACTCTACAAGGTCTCTCTCTAGAATAAGCCAGAATTCGGCAAGGTGTGCCATTTTTTCCATAAATCCTTTTCTAAGAGGTTTCAAGTAGTGACACCTAGAGGAATTGCAAAACAAACACTGAAAAACATTGTGTATCATTTTCAGATCTTTATACATTACAAGTACAAATCTATGATTATTTCAAGTTAGGGTTGTTGACTAATCCAAAACTAGTCTTGTGAGACTAAAGAAACGTTTGATGAAAATGATAGTCTCTTGTTGTTAAAGTTAAGGAAGGTTTGCAGGTATGTGATCATGTAAACTAGGTCTATTACAGATTTACAAATCATATTTGGATGATGAAATTGATGATGGCATTTGGTTGAGGTACAAGTTGGGTACATGGTTGAGACAAGTAGTTGATGAGTTAGCACATACATGAGGTGTATAGTTGATGATGTTGGTACATATTGATGAGTCATAGTTTATGAGTACTTGAAACATGATTGGTACATACTTGGTACATGGTTGGTTGCACTTGCTTATGGTACAGGTTGATTACAGATTGTTTGGTATAGGTTGGTGCTGTTAGAATATGAGTGGATGTGCTCGTTTTACCATTGATAATATCACTATTTTCACCCAACCATAGGCCGAAGCCACCCTCCGAGCACCTTGACCTTGACAGAGAGAAGAATCCTGGTAGCAATCCAATAGCCAAGCAAGGCTAATGAACCAAGCAAGAAGTAACCAAAGATGATAAGAGAGTCCAACCCAAAATTGGTGCACCACCTTCCCCAGGACTTGAGCACAAGACTGCCAAACTGCAGTGCACACATGTGACTTATGCGATTATGAGAGTGTGTCAAATGAGAGATTGGAACCCTATATTTATAGTATTCTTGGTAGAATTTCCTAGGCCGAATTATCCTTCTTGGTACTAATTAATTCATATTAATTATTTCTCTCTAGCCGACATCTCATCTAGTGTTACGTTCATTTCTTTTCTTTCTTCCAGAACATTCTAATCTCGTAAAAGGTCACAATGGATGTTCATACCTCCCGAAGCAACCATAATATCAACACTCCCTCCTAGCTAGGGAGGTATGGTCTTGAGCACAAACAAATCATTCAACTGGTAGCATCACGAGCACCGTCATTATTATCCAACTAGATAATCTCCATGACAACAGGTACAATATCAATTGATAGAACACAACTATGTTTATCCATGGTAGTACACAACTACTCAAATCATGACACATAGTCATAAACAATGGAGTATATCCACCACAATATCATATCTCTACTGTCTGGAGATAGGCAGTCTCCATAACAATCATCTGATATAAACCTGCACAGAAAAATATTGTTATAATGTAAATTGAATCATCTAGGCCATTCTTTCACTCACATATGTGAGATCTGAAAGCGTATCCACCTATGGGCCATTCTTCACAAGCAAGGAAGAATGACTGTCCTGATTTTTCTGAGCCTAGACCATTCCTCACCCTGGGCCATTCCTTCGACACTAAACAAATTGTAACCTGGAGAGAATGAATCTTCCCTAAGGAATGCCTGTCCCTGATTGTTGAACCTGGACCATTCCTCTGGCACTAAACAAAGTGAAACCTAGAGAGAATGAATCTTCCCTAAGGAATGGCTGTCCAGACCATTTCCCATGTTAACCATAAGAGGAAATGTCTTTCCTGCACCAACCTCCAAAACGGACCATTCCTCATGTTAACCACGATGAGAAATCATTGTCCGACAAGGCGAGCCAATCTTCTCGAGTAACCCTCAATAGGAGAGACTGCCCTAGAACACTCCCCATGTTAACAACAATGGGAAGTCATTGTCTATGGTACATTAGCAATCTAGACCTTTTTCCGAACTGGAAAATGTTTGTCCGTCAGAAATCTCAATCCATTTTCTAAACTGGAAAGAATCTGTCCAAGATGGACAATTTTTCAAACTTGAAAATGATTGTCCTTAATTCAATAATATGTCAGTGTTCCCTCCCAACTTGGAGAGTCATTTCTTCCCTTTCAACTAAGGGAGTTATTTCCATGATCCCCATCTTTTCTCGGAAATATGCAAACTTTATTTTGGATAGAGGCTTTTTCAGGATATATGTTGTCTGCTCATCTGTGGGGATATACTGGAGCTTTACTTCTCCTTCCTAGAATTTATCTCGAATAAAGTAGTATTTGATCTCAATATGTTTCGACCTTTCATGAAACACTGGGTGTTCTAATATTCTTATACAAAACTGATTGTCACAATGTATTATGGTCGAATCTGGAGTCTGATCAAATAAATTGGAGATTAGCTTCCTCAACCATATTGCTTCTGTGCATCCTTCACATGCCATGATATATTCTTCTTCTGTTGTGATGAGTGCGACATACATCTATTTTCTGCTACCCCAAGATATCATAGTGGAGCCCAAGATGAAACACATCCATGGAGTACTCTTTCTGTCTTCTTCACTTCCTTCCCAATCTGAATCTGTAAATCCATGAAGTTGTATATCACTAGATGTGGTATATCTTAAGCCATAGTTTATTGTCCCACAAATATATCTTAGGACATGATTTGAAACTATCCAATGCTCATGTCTAGGTTCCACCTGGAACTGGCTTAGTGTATTCACGACAAAGAAAATGTTTGGTCGAGTATTTACCAAATACATCAATGACCCAATTAACTGTCAATATAGTGATGGATCTACTAGATCAGAATCTGGATCATTTACTTTTCTTATATCTGTAGTCATAGGAGTGTCCATGGATTTGCAATCCATCATTCCAAACTTCTGAAGGATCTTTATTGCATACTTTCCTTGTCCAGGGAATACTTCACCACGCTTCTGCCATACTTCTAGTCCCAAGTAATAATGCATGAGACCTAGATCTTTCATATCAAATTCAAAAGCTAGTTCCTTTTTTCACTGGATGATGAGAGATTCTTCACCTGTTATGAATATATCGTCAACATATAGTAGTAGAATTACAAGTTCATTGTCCATGACTTTGTAGTAAAGGTTTGGATCTGCATGACTTTTGGAGAAGCCAAGTCTTGTTAGATAGTTATCCATTTTGGCATACCAAGCCCTTGGAGCTTGCTTGAGTCCATATAAATCTTTCTTTAATTTGCAAACGTGAGTGTCTCTAGAATGTACTTCAAATCCTTGAGGTTGTTCAATATATACTTCTTCTTTGATTGCTCCATTGAGGAAATTTGTCTTTACATCCATCTGATGTAAGTTCCATCCCATGGAAGTGGCAAGAGATATGATAGCTCTAATGGAAGTATATCTAGCCACTAGAGCAAATGTTTTGTCATAGTCTTCTCCCTCCTTCTGGGAGAACCCTCTAGCTACGAACCTTGCTTTATATTTATCCACGCTTCTGTCTGCTGCATGTTTGATCTTATATACCCATTTTGAAGTTACCACTGATTTTTCCTTAGTTCTAGGGACAATTTCCCATACATCATTTTTCATGATGAATTGGTGTTCTTCTGTCATGGCTTCTTTCCATTGTTTCTTTTGAAAAGCTTCTTCAAATGTGGTAGGTTATTCATCTAGAAGCTTCGTCATATATGCTGCATAACTTGAGAATCTTTTAGGCTTCTTACTTTTTCTGAATGTTCCTTCGGGAACCTTGAGTCTTTTTGCATCTTGTAAGGTAGCTTCAAGCCAAGATGTTCATTTCCTGGTCTTAGGTATGATTTCTGAATCAATGGTCTCACATGGTTGCATAGGATGATCAGGTTGTTCCTTTTCATCATTTTGATTTTATGTTCTTTCTTCAATAGGTTCTTCATTCTCTTCTTCTTCTATCGTTTCTTCTATGGATTTCTTGAAAGCCATCTTTTCATTGAATGTCACGTCTCTGCTGACTTTGATCTTATGTTGTTCCAGAATATAGATTCTATAATCTTTGGATGAATCACTATATCCCACAAATATTCCCTTCTTTCCCGATGGTTCTAGTTTATTCCTTTTGTCCTTGGGAATGTGAGAGTAAACAGGACATCCAAAGATTCTTAGGTTTTCCACATTAGGTTTCTTACCTGAGAAGACTTCTTCTCGAGTCATGTCCTTCAATATGTGGTGAGGACTTCTGTTCTACACATATATTGTTGTCATGACTGCTTCTCCCCATAAGAACATGGATAGACCTTGATCATTTAGTAGTGATTTTACAGTTTCTTCGATAGATTTGTTCTTTCTTTCTGCTACACCATTTTGTTGAGGATTATGAGGAAGAGTTAGTTCCCTCCTAATCCCTTTATATTTTTAAAATGAAATGAATTCCTTTGATGTGTATTCTCCTCCATTATCTGTTCTTAAGGTCTTGATCTTCTTGTTCGTGAGGTTCTCTATCTCTGCCTTGAATTCTTGAAACTTGCTGAATAATTCGTCTTCTGTCTTTAGTAGATATAACCAAGTCTTTCTTGAATAGTCATTTATGAATATTACATAGTAAAGAGATCCTCCTAGATATTGATTGGCATTGGTCTGCAAACATCTGAGTGTATCAGATATAGAATCTCCTTAGATCTATTGTTGCTTCTTGGAAATGGTTTCTTGATATTCTTTCCAAGGGCACATCCTTTGCAAATTCCTTCATGTGTAGACTGCTATTCTGGTATTCCTTCAACCATTCTTTTGAGAAAGCGTCATACTTGATAATTAAAATGAGAGTACCTTCTATGCCAAAGTTCATTGGGATTGACTTCATTATGTACAAGAGCTTCTTCATTTTGTTCTAGTAGTCTATACAGATTTCCTTCATGGTTTACACTAACCCTATCATTCTCTATGCTGGAGTCTTTATGCCAAGATAATACTTTCCATCCACGAAGGCTATTCTATTTCCTTTGTCTTCTAGGAAAGATATGGATACAAGATTATTTTCTAAACCAGGTACATATAAAACATTGCTTAAGTGAACATTGTTACCTGTTTTTAACTTGACAGAGGCTTGTCCAAATCCTTCCACTGGGTAAGTGATTTTTTCTCCAAGCTCTACCTTGTACAATGTCTTCTTCTCATTTAGGTTTGAGAGTCTAGCTTGATTTCCCATCATGTTCCTATAATATCCACTATCGATTATCCACATGTCATCTTCAATCATTCCAGTGAGTGTTGAGTAGTGTAGAAGACTGATCATTTCACTCATGTCTTCGGTTGACTAGTAGCTAGTCATGCTTTGATCCAAAACTTCAACTCTGACATTTATGTCTTCTGAGAGAGCCAAAAGGTGCATTGAACTAGGGCACATTTGAATATATTCTCCTTGAGAGAAATGCTCCATCACACGGTGCCGTATCTGGGATTTAGGGTTTCTATAGCTACTTCTGCTAGTAACCCTAACAACAGTGTCTTGGAAGCTTCTCCTGCTAGTAACCCTAGCGGCAGTTCCTCAGTGAGATTAGTGTCCTTATGGTTAGGATTCCTTCCAACGGTTAGACTGAATGAAGGAGGTGTGGTCCCATAACCTGTTAGAATATGAGTGGATGTGCTCGTTTTACCATTGACAATATCACTATTGTCACCCAACCATAGGCCGAAGCCACCCTCTAAGCACCTTGACCTTGACATAGAGAAGAATCCCAGTAGCAATCCAATATCCAAGTAAGGCTAATGAACCAAGCAAGAAGTAAGCAAAGCTGATCAGAGAGCCCAACCCAAAATTGGTGCAACACCTTCCCCAGGATTTGTGCACAAGACTGCCAAACTGCTGTGCGCACAAGTGACTTCTGCGATTCTGAGAGTGTGTCAAATGAGAGACTGGCACCTTGTATTTATAGTATTCTTTGCAGACTTGTCTGTTCCAACTTCTCCTTCTGGGTACTAATTAATTCATATTAATTATTTCTCTCTAGCCGACATCTCATCTAGTGTTACGTTCATTTATTTTCTTTCTTCCGGAACATTCTAACCTCGTCAAAGGTCAAAATGGAGGTTCATGCCTCCTGAAGCTACCATAATATCAACAGGTGCATGGTTGATGCACTTTTTTATGGTACATGCTGATTACAGGTTGATGTACAGGTTGATGCATGGTTGATGCATGGTTCAGGTTATTGGTACAGGTTGATTGGTACAGGTTGATTGGTATAGGTTTACAACGATATATCTCATAGTGATAGTGTTGCAGTGGTTCCATCATTCTACTTCTACTTCAAGGCGGTTGGATAGGGAAAGGACAGGTGGTTGTAGCCACCTTCCGGTTGTAGCTGGAGAACATAGGGGGTTGTAGCCTCCTTCTGGTTGTAGCCAGAGAATTGGGGAGTTGGATCTTCCCTGAGGTTGTAGCTTGAGAAACTAGGGGGTTGGAGCTTCCCTTAGGTTGTAGCCTGGTGTTACTGCTCATTTATTTTCTTTCTTCCTAACATCTAACCTCAATAAAGGTCGCTGGAGGTTCATGCCTCCTAAGCTACCATAATGTGCGCATGGTTGATGCACTTTATGGTACATGCTGGACATGTGTTGATGTGTGTACGCGTTGATGCATGGTTGATGCATGGTTCAGCTATATTGGTACGTGGTGCTGATTGGTACCAAAGCTGATTGGTATAGGTTTACAACGATATATCCAGTGATAGTGTTGCAGTGGTTCCATCATTCTACTTCTACTTCAAGGTTGATAGGGAAAGTACTGTGGTTGTAGCCACCTCCAAGCTGTAGCCGGAGAACATAGTTGTAGCCTCCTTCCGGGTTGTAGCCAGAATTGGGGAGCTGGATCTTCCCCAGGTTGTAGCTTGAGAAACTAGGGGTCGGAGCCTCCCTGTGCTGTAGCCCCGAGAAACTAGGGGGTTAGAGCCCATCCGGGGCCGGTCTCCATCCAGTTGCAGCTGGAAAACAAAGGAAGTCGGTGCTTCCAATGAATGTAATTCTTCAAGACATATAAGATAAAGAATTCTGTGGTTTTCTCCCAATTTGAGTTTCCACGTAAAACACTACTGTACTGTGTATGTGTGTGATTGTTCATTTCTTATTGCTCATTATTGGATAATAATTCTACATTGATATAACACTTGGATTATTTGGAGAAAAATGATTATAATTATGCTATTACTAATTCACCCCCCCTCTCAGTAATCCAACACTTTCATTAGAACCAGCCATATCTTGATCACTGTCTTCATATTCCTCACAAAAATTATTACAAATAAACTCAAAGGAATAAAACTTTTGACAGTGCCTATTGAAAGCTACATGAAACTCTATCAGGGAGGAGATGCTAGCAGGGGACAAGGATCGATACCACTCACGAGCATCCACGTCTAATGAGAACATGAACATCTTCATTAATACATCCTCATGATGTATCTCCCACTGATGCATGAGTTCATGAAACTCATAGAGATGCTTGGAAGGGTTGTCATCTTTATGTTCTTTAAATATGGGAAAAAAATCAATCCACTCATTGACAGTAGGAAAAATGTTAGGAAAACCAGGAACAATGGAAAAATTAAAAGGAGAAAACCTTCGAGCCAAGATTTTGTCCATTTCGAACTAGTGGAGTTGTGAGGTGAATGATGTGCAGAATGAGTGTGTCTGGTATTTATTCACCATCAAAGACCAGATCTAATCGTTGTGTTTTCCTAGGGAGCTTCAGGTGTAGCTAGAAGCAACCGCACTGAAACAATGGAGTCACCATAGTGGAGTTTCCAGGTGGAAGTGCAATCTTCAATGGTTTTGATGTCTGATGCACCTTTAGAATCAGAAACACGTTGTCATTCAACCCAGGGAAAAGTCTTCAATTCATTCCCCACCAGCGACGCCAAAAATGTTAGCACTAGAAGTCACCTCCTGATTGCAGGGGAGGTAAGATCAGTACCCATCAATTTGTATGTCACAATGAATAGTTTTAAGGAGGTCAAATGGAAGCAGACTCAAGATAATATCGTTTTAACTCAGAAAATAGTGACTGGCACACAAAAATGGGTGACATCTTGATTCAACTTCAGTCATTAAGTTGAGCTTAAGTATGAGTAGAGGGAATACTTAGCGAGAAGGATGAAGGAGACTACTTTGGGCATCAGGCCTTCCAGCAGCTTGAAGAGGAAAAACTCAATACTCAAGAGAAATCTTGAGATCAAGCTTCAGACACTGAAATATGGTGCAAGCAACACAGTTCCAACAACAGGATGATCAAACCTTCATCACCCTGCAACTGCAACAACTTGACTGGATCTTCTATGCTCGATCCATCCAATGTAAGAGGGAAAAGACAAAATAGGAAACTGATTAAAAATGGTCGTGATGCCACTATGATCAAACCTACATCACAACAACATAACTACCCTTGACTGGATCATCCATGACCGAGTGTTATAACACAACTGTTACAGAGAAATGGAAAGGAAGTTGAATTTCGTTAAACAAGAAGTCTCAAATATAGATACATAACCAGAAGAACGAGAGCTTCATTAAAACTTTACAATACGGGAGCCTAGCTCAACCATCGACCCTAATAAAATACTAAAACTACCTATATATAATTAGAAATGTTGCAACCACTGGGAGCGTGATCGGACCTCTGCATTTAAAGCTTTCAGTCGATGCCTTCTCTCTCAGACTGTACAGGTCTTAGTTATGCGTTTTGTAGGAAAATTCGTCCATCGAGGGGGCCTCGGGCTCACAGCTCTGTATCTACAACTAGACCCTCCATGCTTTCCATTTATGGAGTGAGTTGAAGTTTTGACCACCACTCATTTTTCATTTACAGCTTCTTCTCGGGATCGCAACGAGGCTAAATGCCGAGGAACTGCTATGTGTTGCTGGCAACTCTTTACTGCAGGTCGTATGAAACTCGCAACCTTCTTCTTTTGCGCTTCCAAAATCTCGAAGGTGCCAACTCCTTCTTCATCACCCCTTGACGCTTGTGACCTCAGGTTGCGACGTTGGGCCTATCTCAAAGGTGCTTCGGGGCTTCGGTGCTTTTCTTTTTTCAAAAATCCCAAAGTAAAACTCTCGGAGTGACAGATCTGATGACGCATGGCAGTCTGTATTGGGATGGTCGAGATCTACTTCAGGACTTCGGGCCTTCAAGACTTCGGCGCTTTTCATGGCACTATACTTCGTGCAATTCTGAAACTCTGAATACCCGAGGTTCGCTAATCTTCTACTCATAGGGGATCTCCACCATCGCAAAACTGAGCCCTCTTTTTTGTATTTTAAGCCCGAAATGAGCTTCTTTGCATGCTCGGACGCTTCATGTGCAGACCAAGAACTTGGACGACCTGCTGCCCTTGACAACTATATGTGATAAAGAGAGTGAACTATGAACTATTTTCTCAACAAAGTTTTTAAGATTTTTGCATTGTCTCTCTTGAAGAAAGACCTTTAAGCACATCTTTTGAACCAACTTTTTTTTTAACTACACAATAATAAAAGAAAAAACAAAGACCTTTAACCACATCTTTTGAACCAACTCTTGTTTTACTACACAATAATAAAAGAAAAAACAAATAAAAAAGTTTCGGTTAGTATAATGTTTTATATGGAATGATCTCGGTGGATATTAGAAGATCCATACTTGATCAAGCTAAGCTGCATAGTCCATGTGCACATCTGTAACCAGTTTGAACATCCATAACCGATCTAAATAGGTCATCATACCTGAAATCCAATTTACTAGAATCATCTGCTTTATACTTCTTTGTTTGTGGGTGCATTTTGAAGAGCCTACTAACATAGAATTCAACCACTACTATTAGGAGTCTTAGGGTTATAGGGTTAGAAATTCAAATCCTACACAAGCCAGAGATATAGGAAAATATATTGTATTTGTAATTGAAAATGAAAAATGAATATCCATTCTTTCAAAAAAAATCTTTCTTTCTGCCATGTATCTTGAATCTATCATCTTTTTAAATAGCTAGAATTGTTGGGCTCAAGAGTAACAGAGAAGATGTATCTTGAATGTGTATCTTGAATCTATCATCTTTTTAAATAGCTAGAATTGTTGGGCTTAAGAGTAACAGAGAAGAGGGGCTCGGGAGTAACAAATAAAAAAAACACTGCTAGTGAAACTCATTTCAATGCACTATTTACCAACAATAATGAAACATAAGTAAAACTTTATTTCAATGAACTATTTAGCATTTACTATTAATTCATACATAAATTGAGGAGTTCAGCTGTTGATATTACAAGAAACCCAACAATCACAAAGTAAACCAAAAACTTCTATTTCCATTTGATAAAACATTTGAACTTTATCGTAGTTTAGTTGAGGTGCCAGATTTTACTTTGGTGTAACAACTACAACTTCGTAAAAGAAGCAACTTGAAAATGGGGTGGAAAATATGCACCTACTCTGGTCAATTGCCAAAGTTATTGCAGAACATGAAACTTCTTTCTCATCTATGAATGACAACGGAATCGACTACATGTTTGAAAGGGTTGACGCAGAAAGCATGACTTAATAGAAAATTAGCATGGTGATGGATAAAAAAGTAGCTATGACAATTTTTTTTCATTCCATTCTCAAGATAAAATAGTCTAATGTATTTGGTTTGATAAAAATCCAAAAGATATTACCAAAATTTAATTAAATATTTTTTTTAGATTCACCTATTCTTATATTTATTTATTGTATTGATGCAATTAATGTAAAACCAAGAATATTTTAGTTGGGCATGGACTAACAAAAAAAAATTAATGAAAAAACAAGAATCTCTCTTAGGTGGGTATAGACTAACAAAAGAATTGAATTAATGAAAAAACAAGAATCTCTTGCATGCATTGTATTGATGCAATTAATGTAAAACCAAGAATCTCTTAGATGGGCATGGACTAACAAAAGAATTAATGAAAAAACAAGAATCTCTTGCATGGGTTTGGACTAACAAAAAAGTATTGCATAGAAAGGTACATTATCCATAAATCGTTTATTCAAAGTGATTTTCTTTTGGCATACAGGCATGTTTATGATCTTTGAATTCAAGTTTGAGAATATGTTGAATTTCATAGAAATTTCTTTTGCTAGTTTGATGTTATTGGAATGATTTTGGAATGATGATTGTAGATACATCTTGAGAATTTGGGAGATAGTTGAGATGCGCTATAAGGATACAAAAGTAGACAAGATTAGTCAGTGAGGCTGCTATTCTCTTTCACTTGGAAAGAAAACCTTTCTCACCTGTGATTTGGAGTGGGAAGTTTAATGGAGATATTGTTGGTGTGAAGGATACTTTGTCATCTACCAAATACCCTTATAGCATATGTTGTTACCTCATAGTTGAGATGCGCTATAAGGATACAAAAATAGACAAGATTAGTGAGTGAGGCTGCTATTCTTTTTCACTTGGAAAGAAAACCTCTCTCACTTGTGATTTGGAGTGGGAAGTTCGATGGAGATATTGTTGGTGTGAAGGATATTTTGTCATCTACCAAATACCCTTATAACATATGTTGTTACCTCAATACAACCTCTCTTAACCTTTGAGTAGAATCTGGCTAACATTTTCTTCTTATATGCATGGACATGGCTAATTTGATGTAACTTGGAAAAGACTCCAATACCAAAGCAGCTATGCACCCTTACGCTCCTTGGAATCATGATTGCTCAGAACACAGAAAATAAATTTATTAGTTCTAATTAGTAGTGACAAGAAGATGCAGCATTAATTCCTAAGGAGTTGGTATTTGTTTTATTTTCAATAAGTCGCCTTCATATACAACACAATACTCACCACTAGTTCATTTTTTGTTGGATATCTTCAATGAATTAATAACATCTCAATTCTATAAATTTAACTACAACATAAATTTAACAAAGGAAAAGACTAGTTGCTATGTAATGTAAATTTCTCTTGTTTAAATAAAAAACAATTAATATACTATGTGTGTTGATAGATATGAAAAACAAAAATTTCATATGGCCATGTGGAAACATGTGCTAATTTTATGATAAGTATGAATATGTCATATTGTTCCACATGTGCTAATTTTATGATAAGTATGAATATGTCATATTGTAAGGAAGTAATTGGAATATGCATCTAATTTAATGTATGCATGATTCTTATGTATATTTGTAAATTAGTGCATTTCTTAACTCTTATTTAAAATATGAATTTGTATTTATTTCTTTATTTTATTTAATTGTAATTTTTTTTAATATCATGTTTATTAGATTTATTATTTAATTGTGGTTTTGTTATCATAAACTTTTTCTAATTTTGTAAGTGAATATATGTTAATAAGAAATATAAATTTTTTAATTATATTAAAAGATTATGCAATTAAATAATATATATTAGATAAGAATGATAGAAGCAAAGTGTTGTATATAATTATTTAATATATTTAATTATATATGAAAGGATAAGATTTAATCAATAAATATGATTGTGTATCATTTTTTAAGATCAATTTGGGTATATTGAACTTAAAAATTCATGGTTTTTTTTTATTGATTAATTTGGTGGTGAGTTCTTTTTTGATAGCCTTTTTTCTTGTATGATTCATGTCATCCAATTTATGTCATTCTTTCTTTAATGTTTATGATATTAATTTTATTTATATAGAGGTATTAAAATTCACATCAAATTATTAAATTTGTTTTTGTATTAATAACATTTTTAATTGAAAAAAATGATGTAAGGATTGAAACCATATCTAATTTTTACATAACATTATAAGAGCAAGTTAACAAAATTGATACTAAGTGGCAATGACCTATCTTAATGGGTTAGATAGGATGTGAGTGATTGGAATAAGATTAGCTTAAGTCATACTAAATGATTAATTTCTTGTCTTTGCTTCGAGGATGTATCGACTTGAATCAAATTCATTAAATTATTTGGCTGTAATATTTTGTCCAACATCACTGGTGTGAAATATATTGTGCATATGAATATGCATGGTCGTTTATTAATATGCATGGATGATTTTAATATGCATGGTTGATTCCTAACTGATACAACAAGGCCTATTAAATCTCAAAACTCATTAAATGGACTCAATGGTTTTGAAACATTTGATAGGAAGTACAAGATAGACTATAACACTCATGTTGCTCATGCCATAGAAGATAGGAATGAATTTCATAAACACAAAAGGAGGATGTAAACAAAATCAAATTCACAATAGAAAAATCCATACATTAAGGATGCAGAAGCAACTTATAATTGGTCTAAATTATACATCAAGAAAGAAGATAATGGAATTATGTTGTGGTCATGCACTACTAAGTGCATGAGAAGAACCAAGATGTATCACAAGTGTTTCCCTTATTCCTGATCATATAGGTTTAAAGGACTAGTTGTGGACATTGAAAAGAGACCATTGGATATGCAGTAATATACAATCACATAAGGCACTAAATTGGCCTAGGTAACCTAAGGAAGTAAGGAAGACACTAGTTATTTAGGGAAGATGTGGGGAAATATAATTGATCAATTTGAGAGAATAGTAGTACAATTCCTGGATAGTATGCATCAAATGAAGTCAAATTTGAAGCAGTTTTTATATACCTTAGATAGTATGCAACTATCCTTGGAAGGCCAGTTCACCAATTATTGGAATGAGAAGATGGAAATATAAGTATAGAGAGACAATGATCATAAGTATGGAAGGAAATTTTTTAAGTTTTGATCCCCATGCTAGCAACATATATATCTAATGACGATAACTTGTTGTAGTTCTCGTAACCATGACCAACTTGGAAGGACGAGGTGAATAGAAAAGGGAAATAGAAATATGATTAAGGTGAGTGAGTGGAAGTTTCACAAATGAGTGTAATAAATCAACGAGAAACAATAGTTTGTCATTGAATGTGATGGAATTTGGATTTATGAGTAATCAAGATGAATTAACTTAACACTCTTGAGGTATCCCATGAATGAATAACCCTATGGAAAATGGTTGTTGAATCACAAAAGTGTTTCCAGATAGAAACATGATAAGAATCACTATAAGGTCTAAACAAGGATGATGTATAATAGGAAGAAAATGTTGTCAATTAACCAATTTGAGTTAAATGATTGGGATAATAGTGTAGGTCATTTTAAGGAATTTTGAAAGGTGTGGTGAAATTATATTAATGTAGTAATTATTCCATGAGTACCTACAATATGGGAATGGAGAATACATGATAGAAATTATGAAAATTCCACAAGCAAAAGGGGGGAAACACCTTAGCATAAAGGTAATATTCTCCTAGCTAGTTAAATATTAGTGATAGCTAAGCAGGGTGCCCAAATTGAATAAAAACACTTTGGAATTGTTGGGATTGGAGTAGTTAATTAAATTTCATGTGACTCCTTTAAGTTGTATATTTAAATAATAGCATTGAAGTACTAGGGGAACCATGAAAATGTAATAAATCCTAAGGAAAATTTATGTAATGATAGTTAAGGTGTGTCTCACCCAAGTGGCTTAATGATATTGATGAGTGGATTGAGCAACTTGAATAATGATTAAGGGACATAACTCACATATGTTTAAGGTGCCAAGACAGGGTATTGTGAACTAGAGCACTCGTAACTAGTTAGGGATGACAAATTGTATCCAAGGGAAAAGGTTTTTAAGTGTTTACAAGTCTAAGTATAACAACTACCTACCTTTCAATTTATGGACCTTCAAATACAAGGGAAATAGACTATGTGATATATTGAGTCTTAGAGATTGATGAGTAAACACCTATCATGAAGAGTAAGAATTTGGTATGTCGACGATTGATTGTGTATTTGCATTAGGTGAGTTAATCCTTCCAAGTGTGAAAAATGATAACTTAAATAATGGTGACCTAGTCTTTACGTGCTAGTGGGTATAACAATCCCTGAATGAATAAGCAAAAGATGTAAAATGACATAAGAAACTTTGGTAACAATCAAATATATACAAAGCCGAGAATTTGAATTTTGATATCGATTATTTAAGGCATTCTAGTAAGGCTAGTAATAACTTAATGTTGAATTTCACCATATTCCACTACATGGAAAATAATGCATGCTTAGAGATTCAATATCTAGAAGATGGGGATTACCTGAAGGTTTAATAATGTATTCAAATAATGAATATATATGAAAACTTTAACAACATCATGATAGGGTGACTATACATACCCCATAAATTTCCAATGTTGTTGTAATAATAAGAAGAAAGGATAATAAAAAAAACAAT
>SNQJ01S0205022.1:0-16516 GCA_010110895.2 Picea sitchensis | reverse complement strand
CCCAAACTTTGAATTTTGGGAGTGTTCATGTTCAGTTTTCCCCTCCTGGTATGGGATGGGAGGGAGAAAGCCTTATCACTCCTCTCTCCTGAAATTGTACCATGATTTAGACCCAACACCTCAGACGATTTTCCTACCCCAAGCTTTACCACTCCTCCTTATGTTAGAGTTACTAGTTTTACAGAGAAAGAAACCTATGCTCCCTCAATCCCTTTAACTTTTTCTACAAATCTTAAATTGTTTCCCTTTCCTCTCGGAAACTCATTTCCAGTCTCCCTTATTCTAACACCTTCTCCCCCTGATTCTCCTCCACCTCATGTCCCTATGGCAGGTTCTAATCCCTATGGCAAGATATGCCCCTATGGAAAGATATGCCCCTCTAGTCTTACCTCAGCCCATGAATGCTCTCCCTGTTGGAGATTACCTAAAATATATGCCTAAGTTCACTGGAGAAGAGGACATAATTGTTGAAGAGAACCTTGTTGCCTTCTACATTTATTAAGACAACCTGAATATTGAAAATGAAGATGGTTGGATGAGAGTCTTTGTCCAGAGCCATGATGGTGAGGTTACAAAATGGTTTAGGGGATTTACCCCTAGATCCATTACTGGGATTGAAGTTCTAGATGATGTCTTCTTGAGGCAATGGGGGGACAATTTTTTTTTTATGTATTATATCATAGAGTTCAGATCACTAAAGAGAAAGGAGGGAGAATATGTCTCTAATTTCTCCAAAAGATTCAACAAGATGTACAATAAGATCCCTGTTGAGATAAAGGCTACGGAAGACTCTGCCAAAATTACTTATTCTAGTGCTTTTGACCGATTTATGCCTCTGCTCCGGAGAAGAGATACTTCGGCTCATATGAAATATGTAGCTGGAGGTAAGAATCCAATGTCTTAGCAAATTGATAGGCTTAAGACCGTGACAAAGTGAGAGGAAGCTCACGAGGCCTCAACCTCTTGTTATTTTGCATCTCACCCTCAAGTAGGTGAATTAACCAAGATGGTGAAGTCCATGTCTGTAGAAATGAAGAATATGAAATTGAGAAGGGAAGAAAGGTTATAAGAATGTCCCAAATAATGACAACATAGGCAACTTTTGGAGGCCGAACAACCATGCTCCTCAAATTATTCTAAGGGAACAAAGTGACATGAATATAGCGATCGAAAATCCAATCCTCTTCAAAACAACCGGTTTATGGAAGAGGGAAAGGGAAGAAGGATCTTGAACCTAAAATTCATTGTATTGGAGACGCCTCCCCATTTCCCCATTTAACTCAATCTGCATCTGAGGAATCCTAAGTGAGCAGTCAAATAAATGGTAATTAAGCAGAGACAAGGCCGATTAGCTGACCAAAATAAATGCAACCTCTGCATTATGAAGAAATAAAGAATTTTGTCATCCCTGATCAAACTTCCATAGCAGAGAAACCTATTAAACATGAAGCAAAACAACAACAAAGAAGGAAATCTCCAAGAATCCGCACCAACAGATCCATCCAGGAGGGTGGGAAAGTATGAATCCCCCTTCATCTTTTTAACTTTGAGCATGGAAATTCATAAGATCACAATCCTTGTTCCCCTTTCAGAGATAGTCAGGCATGAATGCTTCGAGGTCCCCTCTCTACGATGTTTCAATCTAAGCCACCTATCTAAATCTGCAAGATGAAAAGCCAGCGATCATCTTAGGTCCTATGGTGAAGATAGAGATGATTCATCCTCCTTTCTACACATCATTAAACATGCATGATAAGGTGTTGCATAATTTTATGATGGACTCACGGGGAATCTCATAATCTCATTCCCAAAGCTATCATGGAGCATTGATTAAGAATCACAAAAACTTATCGTATTTTGTACTCTTTGTTGATCAAGGAGGGGTTTTTAATGTCTTGGGGTTATCAAAGATATGGTTGTGACCTTGTTTTGACTGCCCATGAAAAGTGTGGTCATGGATGTGTGGTGGTTGGCGTTCTCCCAAGTTACCGATATGTTGTTAGCCGAGATATTGGATAAAAGACTTGGGAAACTTGCATATGGACCTCACATACCACTATTCTTGTGTTTGGAGGAGAACATAGAAGGCTGTATAGAGAAGATCAGTTGGCCAACATTGTAAGTGATGAAGCATATATCACCAATCATCTATAACCCTTGATCTTGATTTGGGATCCAACTTATTGTATCTCACTGATGTCCACGGGCCTCCTCTTGAGATCAGAAATTCCATTACTCTTGGTGAATATTATCCTCCAATGCATCACGTGTGGAAAATGTTTTCAATGGAGCCTCCTCTAAGGAAGGTTTCGGTGCTGGAGTGCTCTTTGTTTCTACATTTCGAGGGAAGCCATATATCTATCGGACAAACTCAATTTATTACCAACAACAATCACGAGTATGACTCTTTTTAGGATTAAGAGTTGTGAGAAGGATATGGGAATTAAAGAGATATATGTCTTTGGAGATGCTGAAGGTTGATTGTCCGGCCAGTCAGGAATGTTTATCAGGCCAAACACCCTCAGCTTCGAAGTTACAAAAATGAAGTATGGGACCTCATTGACACTTTCTTCCTAGATTTTAACATTTCATTTGTTCCCAAAGAAGAAAATGTCATGGTTGATTCTATGAATGCGTTCGGTGAGCAATTCGAATCCCTCTACTTGGTCGAGTATGATGTAGAATTGGAAAATATAGACCTCTACTAACAACATCAAGGATGGAAATTGTTTGAAGATTAATGTGAAATCAGGGTTCTGGGTACGTTCGATGATTTTTGCATTACACGTGTCGAGGCGATTCTTAAGCGGTCTAATGCCAATGTTTTTTGAAAAAATTGTTGATCATTATATTTTTAAATTGCACAGCAATCACATCCCAAAGGGACTGGTTCCTTAGGAAAGATTATTTGATAGAAATGTGGAGTAAAGGGTAAACTCGGTGGGGATGTTGATGTATTTGAGTGCAATATTGGCAGAGAGAAGAATCCCAAATTTGTCAAATTATCAAGCAAAATGTCAAGAGAGTAGAGGGTCGAGTATGTTGAGCTATTAAAGGAATTTGCATATATGTTTGCCTGGACCTATGAATACATCAGAACATATGACACAAGTGTCATCGAGCATAAGATTCCATTGAAAGAGGAAGCCAAAAATTTAGGAAAAATTAAAAGACGACAAATCCTATGCTAGTGCCTATTATGGAAAGGGAGGTGAAAAAAGCTTTTGGTTAACCAGTGTACATTTCCTTTAAGATATTACAGTGGGTATCAACTTTGGTCATAGTAAGAACAAGAGTGGAGAAATAAGACTACGTGCCCGATTTCAGAAATCTAAACGAGGGATCTCAAGAAGGACAATTATCCCTTTGCCAAAGATGGAACACATATTGGAGAGGGGAACTGGTGCATCTAAGTTTCCATGATTGATGATTTTTGGATATCGGATCTTTGTCCTTCTTGAATAGAAAATACGACAACTCCGCGACTCCTTGGGGCATTCAGCGTATGCCAAAGTACCCTTTAGTTAATAGCGGGAACAACCTTTCAGTGAGTTATGGACATTGCCTTCATTGGGGGAGAAGGATAAATTGGTTGTCATCTATCTGGATGACATAATAGTCTTTTATAGATCTGATAAAAGACATTGTTGTCATCGAGGAAAGTCTTCTTGAAATGTAGAGAAGGTTTGGCCTCTCCTTAAATCGATAAATCATTGTTTGCCATGAAGAAGGAAAATTGTTCGGACACATAGTATCCCATTTGAGAGTCAAAATTCATTCAAAAGCGGTGGAAGCTATTCAAAATTTTCACTTCGGATCAAGAGAAGGAAGTCAAAGTCTCACAGGAAAATTAATGTTTTGAGAAGGTTTGTTTCGGATTTTGTCTAATTGGTGAAGCATATCACAACCATGCTCGGAAGGGAAATGAAGTAAAATGGATTGCTAAGTCTAGAGAATCCTTCAACCAAATCAAGAGGCATTGTAGAAGAACCTGTGCTCATCGGTCCTAATTATTCCAAATATTTTATAATTTTCTCTTTTTTGCTTCATTTATACGATTGCTTAATTGTTCTCTTGGTAGAAAAGAATGTTGAAGGGATGGAGAAGCCTATTTCATTTTTCAGTAGGGAATTGAGGGATGTAGAGGTCAAATATGACATCATGGAGAAGCAAGCCTATGCCTTGGTCAAAGATCTCAAATATTTAGGAGTCTATGTTTTACATTCAAAATCATTGAATCGTTCAACCGGCTTCTATGAAGGACATTCATTGATCTAACATAGGCGGGAGAAAAGGGTAAATTATGGATTGCCAAAATCCTAGCGAATTACGATCACGAGATAACACCCACCAAGATAGTAAAGGGTCCAGCGTTTGGACAAGTTGTTGGATTAATCTAATTTTGAATATTTGGGGTTAACTTCATCAACACTTACTTTCGAGAAGGTCACATCAGAGTTTGAGATTTACGATAAAATTCCTCGGGATAGCCCTCCATTGGTAGAATGTACCTAGTACAAAGATATTATATTTTTAACGCAAGAGTTGAAGAGACCCCTTGATGGTATGGGAAAAATAAAGGCAAGATATTTAAAGCTCAAGCGGTCGGTATTACCTCATTGACCCGGGGTATTGTATTGGAAAAGACCCTTTGGGTGGTAGCTTCTAATATGTCTGAACCACGGGGAGGCCCAAAGTATGTTTGTGTTTCATGACAACTATGTGGGACATCATACGGAGGGACCGACCTATAAAATTCGGGGTTGGGTACCCCTCTTGGCCCTACTCTATTCAGCGATGTATGTCGAAATTAGATCCCTTGTATCAAATGTCGGAAATTCTGGAAGAGAAGCACCTCAAATCTCTTCCATTGAAGCATGTGTTAGCTTAAGGACCCTTTCAACAATGGGGCATAGAACTCATTGGGGAAATTCCTCCTGCATCAAGTGGTCAACATAAATGGATCCTAAATGCCATATATTACTTCACCAAATGGATAGAAGCTATCCCACAAGGAGTGCTTTATAGCAGGTGATGTTGTTTCTTGAAGGATATTGGGTTGGTTGTCAGAACAAAAACATCAGCGATAAATGTTGCATCATTGGGGTATGAGCCCGTTTGGAGTCAAGTGCGTACGAGCATTTTGGAGTGCAGTCGCCTGCTATTTATCTCCGGGAGACACAGTGGTTGGTGGAGATTCTCTAGCAAGTCTGGTAAAATATCATCAAAATATTGTTAGGGGACAATAAGAAAGCATGGGATAAAGGCGGATTGAAACTCCATGGGCGGGAGTGACAACGAAGATTATGGCGGTCTCATATCACTACGACATACGAGACTGACGAGTTCCTACCGCAGGCTTTGCTTTCTGTGGTGAAATTAACGGAAGCGGTGAACGATGACATGATGAAGCATTCTGATGTTTGAGCGCAGCTTAGTACATAGAGCGAAGTGCATGAACTTCAACATAAGATCAAGTAAGCCTTTTAAAGGAACGCAAGAAAAAAGGATTTCCAGCTGGGAGAACTAGTACTCAAATGGGATGCACAAAAGAAATACAAGGGAAAACATGTTCAATTTGAAGCCTTATGGATTGGACCCTTCAAAAATTTATGAGACACTTTCAAATAATACTCACAGGTTGCAGAATTTGGAGGAAGACGAAGTTTTTTGGTGGCCCTGTAAATGGGCTTTTTCCGAAGAAGTTCTTTATTTGAGCCTTGAGTGGATCGTGATAATTTTGTAAATAATTTTTTTCTTTTCTTTTGTTTAGAACTTTCCACAACCAATGGCAGAGACCTTTGAAACTACAGTAGAATCTCATAGGGAACAAACCATCACGGGCACAATGTTATTACATTTATTTGTAAAATGGGGTGTTTTTCTATGAAGTTGGACCCTTGGTGAAGTAATCAAAGAAAATGGGAAAAACCCACAAATCATCTTATATCCTAAATTCGGAGGTGCGACCCTTGAACTTTTTAGTAGCGATATAATAAGACATGCGGATGCGAGGTCAAGGGTTGAGATTGCCTCCAGTCGGCGATTAAGTCGATGCTGTCAAAAGAGGTATAAATGCGCGGTGGGCAAAAATATAGAGCAGGTCGGGAAGGAACCATGGTTCTTACGGGCTTCAATGTCGGCCGAGACACACATCGGGCCCAAAGGTGAGGAAAGAATGAGAAACCTAGCGGCGATTATGTGCGTGTGCATCTAGTGCCTATCGGTTGACAGTGTCCACCACTGTTAACTACAAAAGCAGCACCAACATTTTTTTGAAGGGAATCATGCCTGATCTTGCGAGGAAATTTTGACTATCTTCCCAAGCTCAAATACAAATCTTATTGTACCATTGGAAATCTTATGATCGTAGATGTCGTTCGACTATTGGAACGTCTTGAAAGCGGATATTCCATAAGGTAGAAGAAATTGAGTTTTCCAAAGGCGGAGTTTTCACCGATTCGACTTTCGGTGGTTAAATTACGAGGGCTGTTCGATCAACCAAAGCATGTTTTAACCAATTTTCAAATTTCGCCTGAATCAGCAATTTTGAGCATAATGAGATGAAGCGCTTATTATGGTTTATGAATTATCCCACTCACTCCGACATTCATTTTGATATATGATGAAGAAAGAAATTATTTCAAAAGGTATATGAGCAATTTCATTTGAACTAAAAAAACAGGGTATTCTGCCACCTCGGCAAATTCGAATTTTACCTCTTGGAAGAGTCTTTAATTAGGACTTGGGAGGCTATGCTTCACTTCACCAAAAGTCAACAAGAGAAAGAGATCATGAAATCAGGGATTGACCTCATTCTTGGGGAATATCCCACATATTTGGCTTGGCCCGAATTTTGACTTGCTATTTTGGGCCGATTTGATCGATGTTTTGAGGATCTGAAGACTGTTTGTATAGGCTATAAAGCCTAGGAACTCGGTTTGATAAAGGGTTCGATTCACGGGTGAGAGATGCTATTTTGTACTCGGACTTTTATGCTATCGGATCCACGGGTTCCTTTCGGTTTGATTGTGGCTTTCCACTATCTTACGCATTATTATGGTGGAAAGCTTTGAATGGTTGTTATCCCATTGTTTAGCTCATAGCATGATAATAAGTCTTTGATTGTTTCTTAGACCCTACATTGTACTTGTTTAGCTACAATCTGTTCTTCTCCCATTTAAAAGTTATCTGTTGATTAATTAATCTTTGAAAGCACTGTCGTATTTGATTGTATATTGTTGATTATCTTAATGTCAATCCATTAAGGTTGATTTGTCCCATTGATCCACCTTTACAAAATACAAAACATTCATTCTTAGTTACCAAGCTTTAACTGGTCACAAAACCACAAAGGGTTTCTTGAATTGATAACAAAATAGGCGCCGTTCTTGCGTTGAAGTTGATTATATTCCTGGGAGAACGACAAGAAAATCTATTTCTTGATGATAGACAAAGAATAAGGAACTATCAGGTTGTAATCATCTATCGGCGACTCCATGAAGGGCCGAATTAAGTGGGCGACTCATTGGTATATTGACACATGAACATAATCTTAGCCAAGAGGTATCGTTCTATGATTTTTCAAGCATTGTTGGTTTCCCTAATCAGTACACCTTTAGAGATGAATGGGAAACTTGATCTTCCAGGTTCGAGAAAAGTGGAAGTGCAGTGAACTTTTATTTCTTTGGACTTTCATGACTACATGCATCGATTGTAGGTGGTGCATGAGGATGTTCAGATCCGGCTCTTATGTTTTTCATTAGGGGATTGCCCGTGATTGGTATCGGTCTTTGCCTAATGCAAGTGTCAGTTCTTTGCTTGATTTTCATCGCTTTTCATGTGTTTTGTAAGGATCATTTTTCCAGCTGATCTTCTTTATCCTTAGTGTTGTCACGAATTTCATTTTTTTACTAAGAACTCAGATGTTTATGGAGAGTATGTTGTTGAAGTGAATACTTTTCATCATGATCAGGTGATCATTGATTCACCTCATGATAACCTTAGTGATGCTTTTGACATCATATCAAATGCATCTCGATGTATGTTGTCGCGAAGATGAGATTATTCCCTCTGAAAAGTTTGAATATGTTGAGCAGAATGACATATTAGCAAGTGACATTTTCAGATATGTAAAGCTTGAAGAGGAGACTGACTTACAATTTCAGTTTCAAGGGGGATATCAATCGCCGGCTAGAAACGGAGTGGGCCTTGATCCAGGAGAATGTATTGATGTTCGCGTGACATATGTTATGAGGCGACACATATTTTTCGGACTGCGAGAAAAAGGTAGATCCACGGTATGAAGGAGTGATGGGGGATCTTTGAGTCGGATCAGCAGTCTGTTTTATATGTTTCTCCAACAGATCTTGAGCAGCCCGCATTCAACAATGAGCTTATTAAAGAAAGTTTTCAGCATCTTTTTAATTACAGTTGGATCAGCAGTTTAATGATGTATTATACGTGATTTTGATGACCCTATTGTTGTCTATTTAGATTTCATGAGTAGCATAAATCCAAGGATATTTTTGTTAAAAGGAGATTGTCTTTATCCTCTGTTCAAACATCTTTTCCGCATGATATGGTTTCCATTGTTTTTCTGGTCAAGATCTAGCATAATGGCATTAAAAGTTCCTTGTGGCTTCATTGGAAGCATCACTTCATTTGATAAAATTTTTTGTCACGGATAGTGTATGGGTAGGTAGAAGAATAAGCTCTCCTTATGAGCACGTAGATCATTTCAGTTTTTATTGAATAAGCGGAAGCGGAGTCTATCAAATCTAATGAAATGGCAGCAGTCCCCATCAAAATGAGATAGAGAAGTTACATATTAACTCTGAAAATCAGGAAAAAAAGAGTGCGAGGAAGAATTGGAACTTTTCGGTAGTGTTGAAGATGGTGAGGAAGAATAAGAAGGGTTCGGATGATATTGGTATGCTTCCCTCGGTCGATGAGAAGGGATAGAGTCTGAAAAACACCAAAGAAGGAGAAATAAAGAAGAGGATAGCGATTTTGAGCAGGAGAATGATGATCCTACATCCTTGGAGAAACCACGAGTAGTCTGGTCTGTGGAACTTCATCAACAATTTGTTAGCTCTGTAAATCAACTTTTAATTGATAAGGTTGTTCCAAAGAGGATACTTGAGATGATGAATGTACACGGACTTACAAGGGAGAATGTTGCAAGCCACCTTCAAAAATACAGACTTTATCTTAGAAGGCTAAGCAAAATAGCTCAACAACAAAGTGGGCTAAACTCTTCTTTTGGAGGAACTGCAGAAATAAATTTAGGTTCCATGAGTGCTCTTGGAAGGCTTGACGTACAAGCATTTGTTGCATCTGGTCAAACTTCACCTCAGACTCTGGTGGCACTGCAAGTAGGACTCTTGGGAAAAATAAATCCAAAAAATGGTTTGGGAATGTTTGGAGAGACATTCTGTTTACCAATGGCATTACAAGGTGTAAGTTCTAATTCATTAAACAACTTAGGGTTTGGACAACCATTGATGAAGAGTCAGGGTGGTGTACTTCAGGGCTTGCCTAGTGGTCTCAAATTGAAGCAACTGTCTCAGTCACAACCTAATGTTTCTTCATATGAGAATGGTGTATTTTCTATGAATGATACATCTCCAGGACCTTCATTGTTGCCACAACTCCCAACAGCTGTTGTGGGCCAGGGAGATCTGGATCATATATATGGATCAGATAACAATTTAGGATTGAATCTACTCAACAATGCATTGATGTTGAAGTTATTACATGACAACGGCAAGTACATCGAGACACACCCACTTCCCCATCAATCTGGTGCACGGCTGCATGGCCAACAAGTTCTAAATCTACCATATTCCAATCTTTTAGGTCAACGGACACTTCCTAATACTTTGTCTACACTAGGCAATGCCAACAACAACCAGGGAAATAGTCTTATTGGTCCTGTTTCAGCACAAATAAATCTCCTTAACACGAGGAAAGAGCATGCATGCATATTCGCATATTTTGAGTCAAAGGATGGAAGATGTTAATCACAGTCTAAATTCTATGCCAGTAAACAGTGTTTTTTTCAGCTAAGAACTGTTGTTGCATCTACCCCATTGTCTACTGGAGCTGAAGGTATAACGAGTTTTCCAGGGATGAAAAAAGTCCTAGAGAGACTTCGGAAGTATTCAATTCCCAGCCTTTAAGAAGTTCTGGTGTCAATTGTGACTCATTGAATGGCTTTGCTCCCAGTTTAATCTAGGGTAACATACAGGGTTGTCAATTCCCAAAAGCTGCTTTCAATCAAGGTTTGGGACCAATAGCGATCCCTACCATAAATCCACATTACAGTCAAACCTCCTCTGGATTTCAGGGCTTGAATTTTTTCTGGAATACAGGATCATGTTCTGAGTCAGAGTCTTGGATTTTCAGGAAAGGGATCAAATCTTCCCAACAGATTGACATCAAATGTTGGACACCTGAGGACTGTCAGTAATACACCATGCATTTTAGACGTAATTTATGCGAGGAAATATTTATGGCCAGATATTTTGGGCAAGCATGGGATCTGTGTTTCTGGAACTGGGCTACTTTGCATGTAATGATTATCATCCACTGATACAATTTAGATTTGTTTTGGCCTAAATGACTTACTGCAAGGAATGGAGTATCTAATGGCATAAATTTCGAGAACATGCTATGATAGTCAAACAAGCAAATGCCATGCGGAAACTTTCTAAATTTGGTCGTGGCGAGCCAATATCCCAAAGATTCAAGTTCCACAAATCTCGCAGATGAAATCTCGGCTTTGTTTGTAATATCTGACAAATTGAAGGCATTTGGCCGCATGGAAGAATTTCGATTGGCAGTAAATACTGCAAAACAAACTTTTATTGGCTGGAGGAACACCCACGATTGTTAATGCGTCGATTGTATCATGTTTAAGCTTCAGAGCTCATAGAAGGGATATAAAAAAAATTGCAGTAAATATAACTTCGGGACATGCGGTGGATGCAACTTCTATAAAAATTTGGATAAAATATGGCTACTTGATATTGTCAGAAATGCACAATCCGTCTGCTTCTAAATTCATCCGTTGGACAGTCCCTGGTCAATAATAAAAAAGATTATTGGTGTCTCAAATTCCAATTATAGGTCAGTTATGTCACGGTTCTTGCTTCGGTATCTATGCGTTAGCGAAGATAATTTGCCTATACCCTCGCCAAATGGAATTTTATTCCTTTTTTGAACCGGCTACTTGCTAAAAAATAAAAATAAAAGCGATGAGCGTTCGAGAATACCACGACCTGCTTTCGAATCTAGTGTCTTAAATTACATTGCTAGTTGTCTTTCATTATCGAGTTAATCCACAGGACAATTCAGACTCATGATTGCTATCTAAATTTTCTTCCTAATTTGTTGAGCCATAGTTCAATATTTGTCAAATTCTGAATTCCTATCGCCTTGTCAAAAGCTCTATTCAATACTTGCCTAAAACATTTGTTTTTGTTTTGTTGAGTCATGTTTCGGTTGATTGAATTATAGCATTTGAAATTGACTTATATCCATTGGCATTGAGATTGGTGTACTTGTTGGAGTTGGTGCATATCTTGCATGTGTGATACATGAATCAACAAATCCACATATTGTTGTACTAGGTCGTCTTCCTGGCACCACAATATATAAAAACATCCAGCAATGTTCAGAGGCATACCAAAATGGAGAGACAAAGCTAAATATTTGCGAGGTTTGGAGGAGGGATGTATGATAGTTGGACATTCAACCGAATTTCAGTGTGGACAAAGGTATGTTTCTGTGCAAAATGATATAATATCAAAGGCGGTAGGAATCATATGTCGATTTTCGGGTTCAAGGCTACGAGATATTTGAGAGAATCGACTATATTGTTTGAAACGGTCCTAGTCATACAGATGGATTTCACATGAGTTTTATGACTTGTGGATTGAATGAAAAGGTAGATCGTATGACAGGGCCATCTATCGAGGAAAGCCTTATTGCAATAGGGCTTCAAAGTTTTATAAATATGGGTGCTCTATTTTCTTCTGTTGTTTGCATCATTCATAGTAATTGGGACAGTTGTAGAGGAAGCAAACATACATGTTTTCTCTCTTTGGTTAACTGTAGGTGTTTCAGATCTAGACAGTGGCAGCAAGACCTTAAGAAATTGACACTCTTGTCTTGTTTCTCTCATACTAATTGGCAACTTGGTGACTGGTGTTTGTTTCCCACCTATGCAAAATTTTCCACGTCAGTAACTATTAACATGAAGGACATTGCATCAAATGGAGAGGCAAAAAGCTTGATTAAAAGAGATAATATTGATTTGAAATCAAATTCTGGAAGCACTAGTGATGATAAAATATGCAGAAACCTTGTGAAATGTGATTAACAAGGGAACACGAAAAGCCTTCTATCAAGATTGATTTTTCCCAAAGAAAATCCTGGCTTGGAAGACCTTACTCAAACTTCAGAAGATTTCAGAGAGGTAACACATTTTAAACTATTTTTAATTCTGAAGTTTTGGTGGTTTAGGCGAACATTTCAATTGTTCGTTAGCCACCAAAACATTTGGTAGTCAACATTTTCAAAATTTTGTCTCTTTAACTACCAAAAGCGTGGAAACAGGGTAGAATGCTACAATTTTTGCACAGGTTCGAGTTTTATTTTCCCAAATGCTTTGAGGGTGGATTATAATGATGAAACATAATTAATTGCATCAGTATCAAAGTTCTATTTTTGTATTTGAGGTGTTTTGTCCAGGTGAAAATTAAGTTAAATGAGACTTCTATGGAAGGAGAGTTGCAAGCTGAAACCCATCGGGAGGGTTGGAATTTTGATTTTTTGATTTTTCAAATGCCACGTTTTTAGGTGGATTTAGAAGTGAGCCCTCCGGTGCTCATTAACCACCAAAAAGAAGCACTTTCATTGGATAAGGTGCTTAAATCCAAATCCTGTTAACCATGACTGTTTTTCAATCGAGGTATTCAAAATTCTGCTTAGATTCGAGATATTCAAGTTGGAGTGATATGAAATCTTTTGGAATAAGATGATTATGAATTATCAAACCAAGTCTAAACATTCTTCTTGAAGAAGAAAGTCAAAAAGTTTTACTATATTTGGTCATTTTAAAGGGAAAAATGATAGGATCTAAAATGATTTGTACTTGGGAATTATTGGCTGTTTTGCTTCCCACTTGCATTTCGGGGAGACTTATACAACGATGAGAGAACTGTTGCTAACAAATCTTCCAAATGATCCTGGAAATGCTTGGCTCTTCAAAGGAGGGCATCCAAAGGATCCCAAGACTTCACAGATTGGATGAAGACAGCTTATATCAATGTTTGCTGACATTGAACCATTCCACAAAACAAAAGGCGTATCAACTTTGGCGGGGCTGAATGTATATAGACAACTACATCTGTGTATTGTTTTTGTTGAAAACCATATCTGCATTGGCTGTGGCTTACTAGCATCTAGGGTTGGCATTGGCTACTAATCTGTGGCTTTACAAATATCATTACCGGCGTGAACATCCTCCTTTTTGCATATGTAACTTTTCTTGTAGTTCTTTTCCAGGAAGAAGATTTTTGCTTGAAGGATGTCTACTATTCTAAGCTGAGGATTTTATGGGAAACTGCTGTGATAGAGTGCAAGACTGGGTTGCGCACATTGACCATCTAATGAACAACATGAGAAGTGACGCCTGAGTAGCTTCACATGTTAGGGAAAAGAATAAGATAAATCAATCGGTGTAATAAATTTAAGTGCAGAACAGAGTAGAGGGATATTCTTTTGCATGTAATCAGGTTCATCCGATTTTCAATTTTTGGGTAAGTTTACGTTTTCGGTGGTTTAGAAGGCAGGTGTGGTATAAATTAACCACGAAGGAGGTGAACAAACTCCATATTTAATACTAAAGGCACAAGATGCGCTAGGTTCTTGGAGACCTCCGCAGGAAGATATCCATCCCGGTTAGACGAGATGTTAACTACCAAAAGCCTTTTTGACATTTTTGAAGGAAATATGCCTGATCTTGTAGGAAAATTTTGACTAACTTCCCTAGCTCCAAATCCAAATCTGGTTGCACCATTTGAAATCTTATGATGCAGCCGGCTACCGATGCGACTAGTGGGCATGTGAAACGGCCTTTCCATGGTTGAGAAAATTGATTTTCCCAAAGGCAGTTTTTCTGAAAATTCTGACTTTGGGTGGTTAAATTACCCAGGAACAGTTCCAGTCAACCTTAGAAACTTTGTTTTAACGAATTTTCAAAATTTAGCCCGCGAGATCAGCGAATTTTTGAAGCATAATGCGAAACCTTTTGGAATGCATGTTTTGAATTATCCCACTCACTCCGACATTCATTTTTTGATATATGATGAAGAAAAACGTTCAAAGGTATATGGGCAATTTCATTTGAACTAAAAAGCGGGGTATTACCTTACACCTCACCAAATTCGAATTTTGCCTCTTGGAAGAGTCACTAGTCAGACTTGGGAGGCTATGCTTCACTTCACCAAAAGTCAAAAAGAGAAAGAGATCATGAAATCTGAGATTGACCTCATTCTTGGGGATTATCCCACATATTTGTGAATTTTTGACTTACTATTTTTAGATGATTTGATCCATGTTTCAGGATCACGAAAGCGTTGTAAAGGCTATAAATCCTAGAACTCAGTTTGATAAAGGGGTTCGATTAGTGAGGAATGCTTTCTTTTGTGCACGGACTTTTATGCATATCCTGATCCTTTGGTTCCTTTTCGGAGTTTTGATTGTCGGCTTTCCACCTTTCTTCTGCATTATTATCGTGTTGTTAAGCTTTGAATGGTTGTTATCCATTGTTTAGCTCATAGCGATAATAAGTCTCTAAGTGTTCTTAGACCACTGCTTTGGTTTTAGTAACAATTTGTTCTCCTGCTAAAAACAACTTCGATTTGAACAATCCTTAGAAATAGCGTCTGTTGTTTATCATTTTCATGTTTGAATACTATAAGATGCATTGAGTTGTCCCATTGATCCACCTTTACAAAATACAAAAACATTCATTTCTTAAGTTACCAAGCACCTTTGTTACACAACCACAAAGGGTTTCTTGGGTGATAACACACCCAAATATGTCCCCACTCCTCTCTCTCCCATCTTCCACTCTCACAAACCCCTATAGATTTGTCCCCTGCACCTAGCCTCATTCACCATCGAGTCTATCCGAGTCTCCTCATCTCCATGCCACCTAAGCCCCACATCATCTCCGTCCCGGTCCACCTCGGCTCACTGCACCGTAGTAACAATTTGTTCTCCACCCACTTTAAAGCAACTTGCTGATTGATCAATCCTTGAGAGCACTGTCTATTTGTTTATCATTTTCATGTTTGAATACTATAATCTGTATTGAGTTGTCCCATTGATCCACCTTTACAAAATACAAAAACATTCATTTCTTAAGTTACCAAGCACCTTTGGTCTACAACCACAAAGGGTTTCTTGGAGTGATAACACACCCCAAATATGTCCCCCACTCCTCTCTCCTCTATCTTCCACATCTCTCGCTCCCCTATAGATTTTGTCCCCTCGCACCTAGCCTCCATTCACCATCCCGTCTATCCCGTCTCCCCTCTCATCTCATGCCACCTCGCCCCACATCATCTCCGTCCCAGTCCACCTCAACTCCTGCTCGTGTGGCCCCTGCGTTGTCCACATGGCCATCTCCCATTCGCCATTTTAGGCCTGGCGCGCCAATCACCCCATTAGTTTCCACGTCCTACAGGTGCAGAGTTGACTTGAGCCTTCTCCAATCCCAATGAAGCAGTCATTAAGTTTGGTAGGTGGTGGGTGAATGTCATTTCTAACATAAACATAAAGCACAGGAAAGGACTGTCAGTTAGTCAACTCATCAACAGGTCCGTTCTGAAGCTCGTTTGTGTATGACCAAGGTTCACGTCTAGACATAGAGTGCATGCATAGACTGTCAGGATGCATGCAGACATAACTTCTTCAACACAGCTCCTCGGATATGCTTCCGTGATTTTATTTTGAGTATAAATACTCAGTTCTCATATTTTGTTAGGGTCGATGATAGAGAAAAGCTCCCGTATTGTAAAGTTTTAGTAAAGCCTCTGGCTTCTGATTATGTATATCCATTCGAGACTTCTTGTTTAATGAAATTCAACTTTCTTACTCCCTCTTGTTTCCCTCTAATGTTGAAAGAGTTCATGTTTGATTGATTCACTTGAATTATTGTGACTTCATTATGATGAAATTTTGATTATAGTGTTGTTACAGTTCCTTTTGATTTCTTTGAGATTTAAATTCGAGAAGTTCTTTTTTTTAAATTATTCCTCCTTGGGATGTTGAAAGACCTGATCTCTTCAACAGGACTCTACATCTTCTCACCAAATTCTTCCTCCTACTCACCCTTACTACAGCCTACTGATTGAAGTTAAACCAAGACCTCACTTGCCTGCACATATCAGTCCAGTTTTCTGAGTTAAAACGATACTTTCATGAGACTGCGCCCATT
>SNQJ01S0205021.1:0-16516 GCA_010110895.2 Picea sitchensis | reverse complement strand
TATATACTAGTTACTCTCTTATCTGATTCATTGTATAGATCAATGGGATTCATTCATCTCATAATGAGCACCTATGTAAGTTGAGTGTTCTAGAGGTTGTATACTTTATAGTAGTGATTGATTACTACATGCCCTATGAACCAACTAGGAGATTCTCTAATATATGAATACTGCCATTTAAAACGTAGCCACACTATCGATTTCTTACGTTCCCATAGTCACCTTGCAATCTTAGTATGGTACTGATCAAATTAGGCAGATAGGATACCACTGGTATTCATTCAATGGGATTACTTATACCACTCATACCTACCTCGAGTAGAAGGGTAAGATAGATCGGTGAGCAAAGAGAACAAGGGATAGAGACATATTTACTACGATAGGTAGTATATCAATAATATGGAACTCGTTTCAGCTTAGCTAGTCTCAATACACATAGGTTCTCTATTATTTATAAGCCCAATATTGACTGCACTATTCCCATAAAAAGCTAATATCATAACAAGAACTATGGGTACAAGTAAGCAACTTGACTGGATTAGTACTAAGCCCAATGCTTATGTAAGTTGAATGATAACTAAGCTCACATGGGGTATATACACATTACAATAGTAATAAGGAGGATTCCATAATAAATATGACTAAGCTTATGATATAAGTAAAGGTTTGGGGCTATGTGTATAAGGATTACAATACTAAGCTTAAGCTAGTCTAACTATGATGGGTTTCATTACTACACCAATACATCGTGCTAGTATGATCGAATCATAATCAGATAAGTATGATTCCCATTAGAGTGATACATGTTATAACTATGTGTAATAGACGTAATATACCAATATTGATACTGAGTTCAATGGGAAACAACATGGTAACATAAGAGATATGGAAACTACGATTACTAGTAATACAGGTGTTGTAATGAACACCATCGTTTATCACTTACTCTGATTAATGGCATTACTACTATATCTACCTAATGATCTCGTATTCAGTGCAAGTTGTTAGTGTTTTCCTATGGGAATTAAGTAACATAGATGTGTTGTAATAGGTAATGGTAGAATAGAAAAAACAAGTACGACATCATCTCTAAGCTCTTGTATAGGGGAAATTACTAGAACCATTAGCATTACTTAAGCTAGTATCACTTCTATTACTCACATGGTCATACAAGCTCACTATGATAGCTTCTCTATATGGGATATGACTTCAAGTGTTATGCTTAAGCTCTACCTTATATTACGATAACTATGATGAGGTTTGTACGTATGATAGTTATGTATGTTCTATAAAGGTTAGTGAATCATTACAACTTAGTTGAGTTAGGTTTATGTGTATAAACCTACTAATAGTGTTACGTGTGTCATATTATGTTACAAGTACAGTATAACCATAATCACTAAAGCAGTGGAATTTGTTAGCATAGATATTATAGATACCAAGGGCATTTAACTTGTAATGATGATTACCAACCTGTTTGATCTATGTATTACTTATATACAATATCACATACTACACATAACTAGTATTAGTGCACTGTGAGGTTAGTCTCATTCCCATTAATCTATGTAATCAAATCAACAAAATTAACCCGTATCATGCTTATTTGTTACAGTCTATACTTACCATTATGTTATGGCATTACTACTGATCGATCTGAGTATTAAGCCCATAAGTATCTATAGATCATCTTTGTGTTCATAAAGGTTAGATATGTCTATGATTACCATTACTAAGCTGTAACATGTACAAAAGGTGATATAAGTGATATGTCTAGGGTCAACTACTTACACCTAAGCTCTAAGATGAGATGCTTACAACCTGTATAAATATGAAGTAATATGCAAATACTGATGATTACATTCTTCATGCTATAACTAGTAATCAATACTAATCAAATGACTGGAATGATAGAGATCAGTGAATATAGTAAGTTGAATATGACTTAGTACTACCACTTTAATCATAGTATCCATGTATCATAAGCTGCTTGATTTCCATTGCTTGCAAGTTGTGTTTGACTTAGGCTGGGAATCACACTGGTCTCATAGTAAGATTCTACTTGTTCATACTATATTAGCATATCAAATATGGATAAACAGTATTCCATCTTTCCCTTATTAGTGACTATTGATTTAATGGTAATTTGACTCCATCATAACTAGAGTAATTGAATACAAAGCTTGTACATGCTTATACTAGTTGATTTGATTACGGTAATAATGCAGTGTTACTATGAACGGTATAAGGCTTATCATAGAGCCTAACCTATCAGTAAAGTTGAGCTAAACTATACGGGAAACATACACCCTAATAAGTAAGTTGATCAGAATATAAGTACAACTAAGTTAAGCATGATCAATGCATATTATAAGCTAGTTTCAAACCAATATGATTGATCTGAGCTATTACATGGTTTTAGTGTATGAATGATTCATATAAGATAAAACAAGGAGTAGTATCCTATATGTTACATATTATGTAAATATTGTAATATCGTGAAGCTTGATCATTACAAACAGGTCTAAGAGTTCTACTACGAACCAATGGTGTTGCCACAGGGCTAGGCCCCTACGACCAAGTCACAGTCCACTGGTCGGGGGGGCCAGCCCTGTGGCCAAGCCGTGAGCACGCCAATGACTTGGCCACAAAGCTACCCCCCCGTGGCCAAGTCACAGTCCAATGGACTGTGACTTGGTTGTAAGAGCCCAACCCTATGGCCAAGCCATTGGCATGCCCACAGCTTGGGTACAGGGGCCAAATATTAACACAATTTAAATTAAAAAATATAATTAAAATTAAAACAAAATCTAAAATATTAGTGGGAATTTTGAGCTTACTTGAAGCTCGGCCCGCCCGCCCGAAGGAGAACCCACCAAAAGGACAACATAACCGCCCGAAGGATCACCCACCAACACCAACACGACAGCAAGTCCGCGCCAAAACCACGTCCGTGCTCACGGCTTGGCTACAAAGGCCGAAATATAAATTANAAAAAAAAAAAAACTAAAATATCACTGGGAAATTTGAGCTTACCTAAAGCTAGGCCTGCCTGCTCGAAGGAGCACCCACCAACACGACATCACAACCACCTGAATGAGCACCCACCAACACCAAAACTCAGTCCCTCACACAACACAGTCCGCGCCAACACTCAGTCCCTCACACAACACAGTCTGCGATAACACTCAGTCCCTCACACAATAGAGTCTGCACCAACACTCATTCCCTCACACAACACAGTCTGCGCCAACACTCATTCCCTCACACAACAAAGTCAGTAACGGTCACAGTCGATAAAAAATTGATTTTTCGATGTTTGGTTAATATATAAGCATTTTTTCTGCCGAAAGAAGTTTTCGGCCGAAAGAATAGTTCAGCCAAAAGAATCTTTTGGCCGAACGATGTTTACGGCCTGAATATCTTTCGGCCGAAAAGATATTGCCGGATGGAAATAATCCGTCCGACTAAATTTCTACACGAAAATTGAGGGCACCGTCATTGTACCGTTCGATTTGACATTCCATAGTTCGACCGAAAAAATAGCTTTCGGCTGAAAAATAATATTAGTTCGACCGAAAGAACGTTTTTCGGAATTTTGGAGATGAGATTGTCACGAAAGTGTTACCCAGCTCCGTGAATTTACCCTCTACAATGTGGCTTGAGGAGAATAATACATTGGCCACAATAAACATGATGGATAGGAGAACTAGGAAGGTCTGATCAAGTCCAAATTTTGGATCTAGGTAGTTGACTTAAAGAAACTAGATTGCACACTAGTTCTTGGAAAACATGGTGCCGAGTAGATCAGAGAAAGTATGTGCACACAAATGCTCACAATTTTCAATGGCAAAATACAAATAAGAATTACCAAATATCAATGCAAATTAGCATTACCAGATCTCTTGATAATTAATGACCATTTCTCGTCTTTACCATTGGATTCTTCCATGGAGTAGTTTCATCACCATCACTTCATCGTGGTGTTATCATGTCCTTAATACCATAAGAACTCTGATATAATGTTAAGAAATAAAACACATGACTAGACACAAGAAGTTGGTGGAAAATGATTTAAGCCATATTTTGCACATTGCATTATTTATTTCAATGATACAATTTTATAGTACATGGATGAAACCACCTTGTAAACTAGATATGATATCACACTAACACCTCATCAAAAGATAAAACTAGGAGGAGGAAAAATAGAATCTAATACACACTTAGGATAAAAATTGTATCCCATAATGTGAAATAAAATAAGGTGGTGCTTCATGATTGTATAGAGAGTCACGAGCTAACAAAGGCGTTGACATGGTTATACTTTTTTCCCACACAACAAGAAATGAATTGTCATATGATTTTGTGCTTGGAGAAAGAAGTGAGGAAGAGCACAATGTTTATGAAAGAACAAAGGTAAGAAGGAAGACATTTAAGTATCATATATATGAATAACTAAATTTAAGTTCTTTAAATCAAGATGTTGTCTAATTGAGTTATTTATTTTATTGACATCCTATAAAATGCAAATGCAATTTTAGTTATTAGATAGTTGTTCTATCTTCACATAAATGGAAACTAGGCACAAGTGCACTTTCCATTGTTTTAAAAATGAAAATTGTATCATTACTATTTACATACAATGCACATCATTCTTTGTACAAAATGACACTTGCATGGTCTTGCATGAAATTCCCTTGTACATGGAAGTTTCATACGTTGTAGATAATATTGGTAATGTCGTTTAATTATTTCTCATATGTCACATCCATTAATTGGGGCAAAGTGTCGTATTGTTTATTAGAATGCATTTTTTTTCAAAATTTGTTGTGGTTTGTAGGATGCATTGCAACCGAGGGAGCATGTCATGTAATGTGTTGGTTGTTGACAAGTTTGTTATTGTTTTTTGCTTCAAAATATAATGTTTTGAGAGTAAAGTTGTATATTTTTCAAATGGGTGTTTGATTTGTAAATTGTCATGGATATCCTATTGGAACAATTTGTCACAATAGATCTTATAACATTCTGAAATATTATATTATGCAATTTATTTCTTTAGATCAAAGATTAATTATTACTAGTTAATTGCTCATATTTATGAAAATGAAAGTCTAAGCAAGTGAACACACCATCCACACAAATGAACACAGGATGTATCTTGGGAAACCTAATACGAGATAAAACCCATCTAGAAGGTGAGACCTATGCTTTGCTCTCTTTTCTTTAGTTATGGAAATGAAAATACAGAGAAAGAGACATTCACTCATAGATGCTATGCTCAACTATGGAAAAAATACGATCCTAAAGAATTGAACCATTTATCCTCCTAGCGGCCTACTATTTAATATAGTTCGATAATCGTCTAGAGTTAGGGTTTTTGCATCCTCAACCCTCAATTAGTGATAAGGTTTGGACCTTCTAGGATCTTCTTGAAAGTCCAAAAATGGCTAACCGCATATGTATGAGTAATGGGGGGCTGACGTGACATCCACTCATACCACGATGGTCAAAAAGGTAGGTCAACTTGCGAGAGGCATAACTTTCGTATACAAGCTCCAATTGAGGTGATTTTCTCAACATTCGAAAGATATCAGTGTGTAGATCAATGTTGAGGGTGCAAGCACAAGTTTTGGATGTTGTAACCGAAAAAAATGCCATTTAATACCTCATAATGGATCTAGAATGTTCCAGACCCCAATTTTCCAAATTGGGGCCTGTCATTAAAATGGGCCTTGCAAGCCCATTCCTCCAATTTTTCTACCAAAAAAGTACCAAAATAAATGATAAATTATATAATGATCCAATCGGGATCAATATTATCATGAATATTTAATATTGTTAACATGACTTTTAACTGAGTCCCCGAGGTGTAGGACAGTCGGTGACAGAGTGTGTTGTTAAGGCACTCCGTGATGTTAAAGTCACCGATTCGAAACTTGCGAGTACAAAAAATCCAATCATGTTAAGGGTTGGTGTGACTCAGACCGGGTGTGATCCCCATGTGATTTTGATGACTTAGATGTCCCTGAGTCGTAGTTTCTCAACCATAGACTAGTCCCGCAAGTCACAAACAAACTAGCAAACAAAAAGATACATGACTTTTAACTCTTTGACGTTACAATATAATGTTGTTAAATATAATATCGTTACATAATGTAATAAATGTTATAAAGTATATATATAGTCTTCATATTTCACATTTATTATTGAAACAATAAATTTGCTGGGATCATCTACTACTTTCAATGTGCTCAAGGTTGTTGTATATGTTAATTTACAAGTGCGTAGTGTTTTTCTTTATTCCTCTTCTATTTTAACAATATTCCAAAATAAAAACATTAAAGACTCTTTCTTTCACAATTAAAGTAAACTAAAACGAAAATGTTGAAAAGGCGGCGATCAGTCAGAGGTTGATGCGTGGCGAACAAGTAGACTATTGCTTTCGTAAGCACTTTCGCAAGCCCCAAGTAGTAGGTTGGTTGGCAAAGTGTGTGGTTGAGTTGGTAGGTTAGTTGGCACAGTGGTTGTTGAGTTTTATTACTACCACCTGGTTTTAATTTTGTTTAAATTACATGCATCTTTGACTCCAGTTCATCATAGAAATTATTTAATAAAAAATATTACAAAATGTTTGAACTTGGTTTTTTCAGGTTTAAAATAATAACAATAATGAATAAAATTGATTATATATAATCAATGTTATTTTAAATTATTTATATCAATTAGATAAAAATTGTTGAAAGGATAAGAATTGTTGGAATGTTAATTTGTATTACTTAAATAAAAATGGTTGGAATGCTAATTTGCATTACTTAAATATTAAATAGTAATTGTGAGTATGTAGATAGATTAATTTATAACAATTAGATAAGAATTGTTGAAATGTTAATTTACATTACTTAAATAATTTTGAGTATGTAAATAAATTAGTTTAAGATAATAGTTATTTTACAATTGCTAATACTACAATTTTACATTGAACTAAAAATTTCAACCACCACATTTAAATTGAATTAAATGAAGAAAAAACAATAGAAATAACAAGGCTATGTGATGACCCCATATCCCACTCTCAAAAATTCTTACCTAATGAACCATTAGTAGAACCTTTTCCCACATAAAGCGGTGTCGTAATCCATTGTTCCCTTCAACCCTTAATTTTATTATTTTTTTCTACTCTACAGTTTTGCATTTTTTTTTAATGTGAAACTTACCATATTTTATGAAATAAGTAATAGTATTTTTTTAATGTGAAACTTATCATATTTTATGATATAAGTAATAATATTTGTAATCTATTAAAGTAAGATGATTTACAATGGGTGTTATTATTTGATAATTATAAGTTTGGGGTATTTTGATTATACAATTTTAGGGGTATTCAAATTTGGAAATTTTGATCGAATTACAAACAAAAGTAAACAGAAAATATCCCCTAAAAATGACCAAACCATAGAAGAGTTAAACTAAGGTTTCATAGACATCATTACCCCAAAAAAGTTATTAAATTTATAATTTTTTCCTTTTTCCATGAATATGAATGAAGTCATAGGATCATATATTAATTGATATATGCAATGTGTATATATAAGACGGTGGACGGCGGGGCAAGTATGATTTTATGTCCATGTCATGATGTAAACGAAATCGTAGCATCATATATTAATGATATATTCTATGTGTATATAAGGTGGCAGGGGTAAGCATGATTTTATGGGCAAAGTCAGAATGTAAATGAAGTCATAACATCATATATTAATGATATATTCAATGTGTATATATTATTAATAAACACTTTATAAAAGTGGTTGATATATGTAGATTAACTCTATTAATTTGAAAATGTGAAAAATGAAGTCTATTTATGTATATCAATCACTTTTATAAAATGATTTGGTTGTTGCTAATTACATTTATAATATAATAATAATTAATTTTGATGAAAATTTTATTTCATTATAAGATATAAAAAGAAAATAATAAAATATGAATGAAATCTCTATATATTATAATTATATATTACATTTTAAATATAATATATACCATAACCCTAATAAATGTTATCAAATAATTAATATAACCCTAATCTTACTCCTAATAACCCTAATCCTAATAACAAAGGCTTTTGGTTCCAACATTTCATGAGTTGGTTGCCATCTTTTAGTTTTTCTTTTATATAAAGCAGATATATAATAACTACTTCAAAATAAATTATTTCCGTAAAATTTTGAATTTGGTATTGCATGAGCTGGTTGCCATATTTTAGTTTTGTTTTTATATAATAAATATGATTGAAATAAATTAATTCTCTACAATTTTAAATTTAGTCTATGCAGTCATTTCCACGTGTGTGTGATGGTTATACGTAAATAATTATTTAATTCTAAAGCGCCATCACCTTATTTTGTATGGGCACTTCTTCTGTGGATTGTGACCTACCTTGTAGAAACGAATCTCTCACATACGACCGAGCAGGTAGCGTTACATGTAGGAGCAGGAGATCCAGAGTCTAAACTCTGTTGGCAAAGTGGTTCAAGCCTGGTGTGGAAATTGTCATTAACCACGTTAAAATATTGTGCCTTGATTTGTCTTTCTGTGGTGGTGGTGTTATTGGAGAATCAAAATGTTGTCATCAGCTAGCCATGACTAAATATTCTCTCCTTTAAATATTTTCTCATTAGCAAAAGGAGAAAATTGCAATATGATTTGAAAACAAAACCTGCAATTTTATGATGACTTGACATGGGTTAGACAACAAAAATCAAATAATCATTTTCAGTATTAAATGTTTTATGAAAGCATGGATATAGTGGAAATAATATTCCCCAACATGTATGATGCAAGCATGGATATAGTGCACAATCCTGGAAGTTTGTATTTGAGCCAACCGACCATGTACCTCAGAGGGAAATTATACCCAAGCACCATGCTATTTAGTTCCTTAATGGATTCCCTTTCGTCATTGTTACGTTCCCACAAGAATGCGTTGCACATCCCAGAGGCCCTAATCCCACACACACAAGTTTTCTTGCTTTCGCTTTATAGATGTTGCACAATCATAAATCCTCTCTACTTGCCCAATTTTCCAGTGTATATCCCTTTATATTCTATGTCCAAGGAATTTGTGATCTCGACACATACTTGTTGCAATTGATGTAAGTTGGGTCATCTTCCCTAGTTTGGGAACCCAACAACTTGTCTTGGTAAGTTGGATAACAACTTGTCTTGGTAAGTTGGATCATTATCCTTGGAATGGGAGTCCAACATGTTTTCATTTGAGTCATTTATTATTTTTAGGTTGGGTTATTTTTCCATTTTTGGGAACCCAACAGATTTATTGTTGTAGTTGGGTTGTTTTCCTGGTTAAGGAGCCTAACAAGTTATTTTGGTAGTTAGGTCTTTTCTTCTTGGTTTTGGGAACCCGACAAATATTTTTATTTGAGTCGGGCCATTGTCCCTGATATTGGAGTACTGAAATTGTAATTGACCCATTATCCCTAGTACAAGAGCTCAATAGTGTTATACATGTCATCCGTAGTATGTCTCACAGTGTCTTGCAGATTCCCAAAGAGAAGACATGGTTAGTGGATAGTGAGGTCACCTGACAAGAAGCATAACCTAGTAAAAGTTTGACTCAAATTTTTATATTAAACTTGGTAGTGGCACCAAGTATATCTTACAGATATACGACACTAGATCAGAGTCAAAAGATCATGCAAACTCAGAGGGAGTCAAGGCTCAGAGGGAGATAGTTGGTCCATGCAGAAAGGAAAACACGGAGGGAAAGACCTACCAACATGATGTCAAGGAGAGATATTTCCATACGTGATGCTCAGAGACAGAAAATCTCTAGGAGCAGTATACCCCCAGGACAGGATCATACCAGATAACAGATAGTTCTAGTGACTATGGATGCATATAGCATAGCTATGGTGATGAATTCAATAATGGAAGTGGATACAGTATGAGACTCAGAGGGAGAAGGTATAACCGTCCAAGTTCATGTTCTGAGCAGAGGGAGCAGGCATGGTATTTGTTCCTGCATATTTAGAGACACCTCCAGAGGAGGAGGTAGAGTCACCTTCGGTTTCCAGGTACAAATATGGAACCACTTCCAGGATAGGAGGTGGAGCAACTTCTGTGTCAGAGGGAGCAGAGACAGAGGAGGAGTCACCTCCAACTCTAGAAGGAACAATTATTGAGACACTCTCAGTTCCAGATGGAGCAGCTGTAGAAGGAACAGTTGCAGAAAGAGAGTGGAGGAGCTAGTTCTAGATGGAGCAACTGTAGAAGGAGCAATCACAGAGAGAGAGTGGAGGAGCTAGTTCGAGAGGGAGCATTCCTAGAGGGGGAAGTTGTTGACAGAGTAGAGGAGATACTCTCAGTCTTAGAGTTGAGCAATTTTAGAGTTCCAGAGGGAGTAGTTGTAGGAGATCAAAGGGAGCAGTTGTAGAGTTCCATAGGTAGCAATTGTAGAGAGAGTGGATGACCTACTCTCAGTACATGTACATCCAATTCCATAGGAGCTAGTCCCAGATTGGATATTTTTGGGATGATTGATTGTTCTTGTCAGGAGATTGAGTATTCTCCAATGGATTGGACGTGTGGCAAAGGCTAGGAAAAAAACTCCTCAAATAGAGGAAGTACACAATTGTTATCTTGTAGAGATACAAAACGATGGACTACAAATCCATGACTACACCTATGATGAAAAATCTGAAGAAGTTGAGTGACTCTGCTTTAGATTCAGGTTTGGTGGATCCCATGATGTACAAGAAGCTAATTGGATCATTGATGTACTTGATTAGATCCTTTCTTTGTAGAAAGCACCTTAAGTCAGCTCATGGTTGAGTTGAGGCATGTACATTGGGTTGCAATAGTGCATGTGTACCAGTATGGTACAATTGGATATGTCCCAGGTGATGGAGTTAGGCTGCAGAGATATACAGTTCTTACCAAAAAGAGAGTGAAGGTGACAGAAAGGGCACCAGAGGGTGCTTCTTCAACATGATATCAGTTAGGATTTGTGGAAGGAGAATTCTATAGCACTCAACACTGTAGAGGCAGAGCATATTGCAGCTTGTGATGCTTGTATGGAAGTAGTATGGCTTCGTAAGTTGGTTTTTGAAATATTTGATTAGGTGTTGGATTCGACTGTGATATATTTTGATAATCAAAGTTGTGTAAATCTATCAAAGAACCTCGTGTTCCATGAAAGGTCGAAGCACATTGAGATCAAGTACTACTTTATCCATGACAAAGTCCATAAGGGAGAAGCGAATCTCTAGTACATCTCCACCAATGAGTAGACAACTGATATTTTGACGAAGCCTCTGTCCAACATAAAGTTTGCATACTTGAGGGACAAGGTAGGACTTGTGGAGATTACTCCCTTGGTTGAGAGGGAGATGACTTCCTTGTTCGAGACGGAGTGCTGATATGTGGCATCATGGATAGTTAGTGTGTTGGTGGATAGTCATTCTCTTGGTGGAGAATGTTCCAAGTTTGACATATTACTGTTGTAACATGGAAAGATATTTTCTACATGAAAATGGTCCAGGATAGTCATTCTCATTGGGAATTTCCAAGTCAGGTAGAATGGTCTGTCTTCTTGTGTCATAGGTAGTGACCAGATTAGGAAGATTGGTACATGACAATCATTTTCTCTGTGTGATCTAGATTTTATGAGCAGAACAAAATGAATATAGATCATTAAAAGATGATTAACACATAATAACATAGATACAATAAAACTGGTTTTCTATTCAATAAGGAAATAAGTTGAAACTGTAAAATGCAATGGAAAACAGGCTTGTTGGAATGGTGGCAACTTATCTCTGAGAAGAGATGTGACGGTTGCACTCCTTCGCAAGAAGATGATTACAATGAGGCTCTGAAGGCACTTTTACAATAAACAAGAATGTCAAAAACCATAGACATACAAAAACCTAACCCTAGGAGATGAAGCGCCAAAAGTCATGTGGGCCCCATTTGGGTAAGTTGGTACATCAACTTCTCGGGGTCGTAACTTTTGCATACAATCTCTGTTTTAGGCGCACGATAGCCCGTTGAAAAGGTCTAATTGAGAAGAAAAAATTTCGACTGGCTCAGGTTGATGTGATTCATAGTCATGTGGGCCCCAAATCCCCCAAAAACGTCATTTAGGGCCTCAAAACGGTCCCAGAAGTTTGGAACTCGAAAAACTGTCAAGGTGGAAAAATGTTTTTCGAGCCAGTGGAATAGGTGGTTGGCCACCGATATCCACCTGGATCATTGTGTCACAGGTAGTGACCAAATTAGGGAAAATGGTCCAGGAAAATCATTCTTCCTGTGTCACAGGAAGTGACCAGATTAGGAAGAATGGTCCTTGTAGCCCATGGTGTGGCTTTCAACCTCTGTGAGGACAATCATTTTTCATGTGTCACGGGTAATGACCATATTAGGAAAAATGGTCCTAGTATCACTATGTTGAGTGAATGAATTATGTGGGGCACTCTGTTGAGTGCGCACGGTTCAACACATAACTTAGCATAATGCATGATTACTCATATGGAGTATGGCCACGAGAGATGATGTAAATGAATATTTGATGCCAGGATTGCTACCAGATGATGTTGATAGTGATGATGATTTGATCTAGTTGATATGATGATAAAAAATATCTTTCCTCGCCGAGAGGAAGTGTTTATGTTTGTAGCATCGAGAATATATTCTAAGGAAAATAGTTATTGATGAAACCTTTCGATGACAGAGGATTTCCAAGAAGATGAGTCAAACTTGCTATTATGAATACCTCCCTAGTTAAGAGGGAGTGTTGAATTTTTGTAACTATGGTCGGTCTTAATAATGTATTTGTTGGGGAATTATTATTTGTAAATTCAGACCCAAATTAATTGTTAAAGCCAACCCTAATTAAATGTTCAAGTCAGCCCCATTAAAATTTCAAGATAAATTTCTGGAAAAGATTTATTTTATATGTAAAGTTGGCCATAAGTCAAGTCGGCCCTAACCCAAGAGTTGTGTCTCTTGGATGTGTCACCAAAAAATATAAACAGTGGACGCTTTACCCTCATTTGTATAACATATGTCATTGGATCTCTTGGTATGAAATTCTCCTAAGAGAGGGAACAATTGTAGCAAGGAAAGGAGGGTTTGTGTTGGGTTCGTCTTTCTTGTTTTGCCAAGGATTTTGGTTAGGCAGTTTTATGTTGTATCTTCAGAATGGAAAGTGTTATGAGGAAAATCACTCTATGGCATGGAGTAAACCACAACAGATGGAAATGACTGCAAAAATCAGCTCTAATATTAAGTATGCTATATAAACAAATATGCTAACAAGACAAGATAAAGAGCCTACCTCGTCTAGATCTTCGATAAAGTCCACCGTTGAGCATTTGACTCAAAGAAATACACCTGCAACTTGTTCTCAACAACCAAGATACACAAGAATATGGTGATAATATATAAAATTAGCACATATAATAGGATAATCCATCAATATTCATAACAAATACGCCCATGGAATAACAATTCATATATTTGCAAGACATTAATTGGATGAGAAAAGAGAATTTCTATTAAAATGTAATCAACAGAAGTGTATGAATGACAAACTTCTGTGTCGGCACGTTCAAAACCGAGAAACTAAGTCCCTTCCAACTGGGCCTCCACCACTTCAATCCTCCACTAAAGGCAAGCTCATATAAGAGAGAAAATGAGGTTCTCCATCAAATAGGGAAGAGCTTGGGGGCTGAACAATGTGTTCGGACTTAAAAGGACAAAGGGATGCAGACTCAATATGAAGTAAATAATTTCTCTAGAGTGACTTTGCTCTCAAAGTTGAATTTTTATATTTCTTTTCCATAGCTTGGATAAGGCCCATGTATAGCCTTCAAATGGAACTGAAGGGCCAAGTCATAACATTTCTAGTATATGGAAGGTCAAGGATCATGGATCCTGTGACGTGACATGGAAACCTGACACCTTTTTTTTTTTTTTTTGAGCACAAAACCCGATGTATGCGGGCTGTAATGGTGCAACCTATGTATACACATGTTGTATAGTTGTTAGGGCACGTATGTGTGGAATTTTTTTTTTTTTTATCTCTAGAAACTGCAAAAGGGGACTTCAAGTATGCATAGGGAAATTGAAAAGGCCTTCTGAGAAAGTTTCATGGGGTGAGGAAAATATTTCTATAATAGATGCCCCTAATGTGTGAGGTCAAAGGAGTATCTGTGATGGAAGAAATACATTATAATTCCCATAAGTGGAGTAATGGATACCCAACTGGATGAACTAGTTGCTCATAAGAATATTACAATCCATAATGACTTTGTGCACATGGATTCCAATTTGAATTACACTGCAGATCCATGTGGAAATATACCAAACAATTGTTCATGGCCATGAACATGAAATACAAAAGTAGATACATGCCATATGCTATCATAGTCATGAACAAGGCGCAGTGAAAACCAATATCAAAATCAATCTGAAGATATCTGTATACAATGCAGTACAATCTGATCTCACATGATCACTGAAGTCATATAGGTACTGGTCCAATGAATGATAGCAACAACTCAGGAAAGTTGTGACTATGAACTGATGTCTTCAATTCTTCTACACGATCCGCCAAAGGAAAGTTCATATAAGAGAGACAATGAGTTTATCCATCAAATAGGGAAGAGTTTGGGGGTTGAACAATGTGTTCAGACCTAAAAGGAAAAAGGGATGAAGACTCAATATGAAGTGAATAATTTCTCTAGAGTAACTTTGCTCTCAAAGTTGAATTCTTCTCTTTCTTTTCCACATCTTGGATAAGGCCCATTTATAGCCTTCAAATAGAACTGAAGGGCCGATTTAGAATGTTTCCAGTATATGGAAGGTCAAGGATCGTGGATCCCATGACGTGACATGGAAACTCGACACCATTTTTTTTAATTTTGAGCACAAAACTCGATGTACTATTAGAAAAACAGGACCGTGGAGCAATAAAATAAAACAAATGCGGAAACAAAACACAAAAGATACACAATACAATAGAGACATAGATTTGTGTGGTTCACCTAGTCTGGGCTACGTCCACCAAAGAAATTGCCAGGTCCTTCCTTTATTATTATCCATCATATGAAGGGATACAACCTATAGCAAACCCACTGTAACTTCCTCTTCTTTCTCTCACAGTCTCCTATCTCAGAATACAATCTTCGCCATCAACCATAGCTGCATTACATTTCCCTCATAAAAGAGGGTTGTCTTCTAGGGAAAAAAACCCTAACATAATCTCTATTGTTAGATCTGCGACCTTATAATAAACAGTCCAGATTTACAATGAAATTACAATATACATTTACAAGGCAATTTTTCCTTCGGGGGCCCGCTTTCCCCCAAACCCCCCAGTCGAGGGGATATCCCCCTCGGACCTCGCAAAGGGGTAGCCCCACTCTGCACTCCCCCGCGTGAAAGATTGTACATACTTCTGGGGTGTAAATACTTCATGGGGTATAAAGACGGCTGGAAGTAAAATACCTCTGAATCAGGAAGATAATCAGAATCCACAACCAACAATCTCCCACTTGGAGACTGATCTCAACAACTCCACCGCTGCTGTATATGTTGGACTCTAAACCTTCTTGGACCTGGCAAATTTCTCATCTTCATCTTCGTTCTTGAAGACCAACTGAAAATGAGCAGGAACTCATTTTCTCCTTAGTTACTCCCTTTGTTAACATGACTGCGGGATTCTGGCTAGTGTGTATCTTTTCCAACTTCAAATGTCCATCTTCCAAGGCAGATCGTATGAAATGGTATGAGATGAACAAAGTTCGCTCACACAAGAATTATCCAAAATACTTGGAATATAACAAAGTAATCCATATAGGACTGTAAATAATAAATGAATAGTAAGATATAAGATAAGATGATTACAATTGAGAATGAGGGCCTGCATATATACCCACGTAGGGGTGCCCTTTACCAATAGTCATGTCCTTTGAGACATGAACTTTCATTATTAATAATTATTATTTATTAATTATTATGTTATGAATATCTATGGTATATTTATATTTATGTTCATAACATTGCCTTCCCCTTAAAAATGCTTTGTCCTCAAAGCATACTTTATGGAAGACTTATCTCTTGCACTAGCTTGTAATTATTGTCGGTTGATTCTTCATTATCGAGTGAGTAATCGTTGAGGACTTAAGACGATAGGATTTTCTAAGCGCTGAGCAGAACTTTTACATTGTCAAGGAGTCTGCCCATCCTAATTCGATCTTTTGCATGGGAAGTTTATAGGGTTCTTGGAAAGAACTTGATGTATTTCAACTCCCATGATAACTTCTATTTTGAACATCACTTGTAGTTGAAGTAATATTCTTCGACATACTAGTCATTTGTTTCTGTTGATACAAGGATTGGCTAAAGTATCGATTTTTGTGATTAGGATGTTGATAAGGCATCCTTGCAACTTGATCATTACTTCGTATACTTGTAGCTTTTTGTTGAT